>LT598446.1:150657-255657 GCA_900074755.1 Lachancea nothofagi CBS 11611 | reverse complement strand
GGTGTGCGCGATCAGCCGCTTGCCGATCGTCGTGTGGGTTAAAGCTTTGGTCGAATATGATGACATGATTCGCACAAACAAGATTGATTCCGAAACCACCCGCCTTCGTGGAGAGGATAAAGACTGGAATGCTATCGTCATCGTGAAACTTGTCTATTAGTGTTTGGCGGTCGTTAACCTGTGTCGACCCATCCAGACGCAAAAAATTAATGTTCAACGTAGTCAATGCAAGCTCTAAAATATCCAACATTTGGGTAAATAGAGAAAATACTAACACTTTTTCCTTCTTGTTCTCAATGATGTCCTTAAGTATTTTACCCAAAGCTTCAACCTTGCCGGAGTTCATCCATTCATCATTCTTTAGCTGATATTTCCCTAGGGCTTTTGGAAATTTCATACATAGTTTGTGAAGCTCGAAATCAGTCATGTAACTCATGTCTTCCTGGATATAATCTTTGTTACCATTCTCGGCATACTCTGGTTCGCTTAAAATCGCTCTACTCATCCGATCCAAAACATCATTGTCATAAATATGTCTGAACAGAAGTGGATGTAACGATGCTTTTCTTAAAGACATTATCAAATTCTTGGAAATGTTCATTTTGCTTTTCATCTGCTTTCCGTTTTTTTTGGGCTCAGGCGAATCCGCATCATCCTCTAGTCCCTCAGCTAACGTTCGCTTATGTTCAAGGACAAGTTGAATTTCCCGATTGTAAATCGAACGTTGGACTTCAGTCATTTCACAATACTCAATTTTCGAGTGCTTCCGTGGCAAGTGTTTGAGTACTTGATCCTTCTTTCTTCTCAGAATAAAGGGTTTCATCATAGTCTTGGCCCTAGCAATAGCCTCTTGGGCTAGCAACGGGTTGTAATCTTTATGCGAGTCAGAGGTTCTCGCTCTCTGTCTAAAGACAGCCGACAGGTCATCTTTTTTGGAAATAAAAAGCGATGGCATAATGAACTCTAGTAATGACATTAGTTCTTTTAAGTTGTTTTGCAAAGGTGTACCAGTTAATAGGAGTCTAAAGTTAGCTTTAATTTTCATGAGCTTGGAGAATCTCTCCGACAAAGAGTTCTTCAACATGTGGCCTTCATCGTATACTACAACGTTGAAACCACGGTTCTTCAAAAAAGAAACGTCATATTTGTTTCCAGACGCCAAGTTGTAAGTGGTCACCACAACATCGTATTTGCCATCGTTATCTTCTAATATATCACGAAGCTCTGCTCTTTCCTGCTGAGACCCGTAGTATGGCTCAATTTTCATTTCTGGGCAAAACTTTGTGAACTCTCTCAGCCAATTTTCCAAAGTCGAAGACGGTACTACCACCAGGTGGGGGCCTGGCTCATTATTTTGTTTCAGATACGACAAGAACGCGATTACCTGGCAAGTTTTCCCTAAACCCATTTCGTCTGCCAATATACACGACAAGTTGTTGCGGTACAAAAGATGAAGCCAATTGATGCCTGTTTGTTGATAATCCTTCAGTGATACGTCCGGAGAGAGAAGTTTGGGCTTTTGCTTGAAAAACTTCACATCTGATTGTTTAGGTTTTCCCCTGCCACGGCCAGAAGCTCTTGCTTTTCTGGTGGCTCTATAATCTTCATCTTCGCTTTCTTCGTAGTCCTCTTCTTCGTCATCCTCGAAATCGCTGTCATCGCCTTCTCCGTTAGATTTCTTCGCTTTAGTAACTGTGTTTCCATTAGTAACGGATGGAGTATCTTTAATTAGTGACTCGGTGTCGCTAGCTTCACTTTCGTCATCTTCGCCAATATCGATGAAATTTAGCTCGCCATTTTGAATGTCTTCAACATTAACTCCCCATTTTTGTATCTGAGAAGCAATAGAGCTCCCATAAGCGGAGCATTTTTTGATCAAGGAGTCAATAGCATTGTAACCTTTCATAGTTTGAATCACCTTATCAAGCAGCTTTTCTCCATCCTTCTTTGTTTGACCCCGTTTTGTCGATTTCTTCTTTTCTTGTTTCTGCAGTTCATCCTCGGTTACAAAATTAGCCTGGCTGAATTCTATCAAGCTACCAAAGGGACGGTTTTTGACAACCATACTTGCTTTGTCTAGTGATGTGTCGGCTAGGTCTGCAATGTCTCTTTCATTGGCCTCGTTGAGAAATTTCAGTATTTCTTCATCAATATTTACATCTGGCGTTGTTTCTTGATAGTCCTCCCCACTGACGACCTCGTCCCCACTGATTTCGTCCTCATCCTCGTCTGACAGAGAGACGGAACTTTTCTTACCGCTGGCCATGGACATTTGCGGCACATTATCCGCACGAACCAGTTTCCGTCTCTTGCGTGTGGTGGGCTCCAATTGTACAACCGTGGAGGGATCCACGACCACCGACTCCATGGTTGGTCTATGACGTTGGTTCATGACGTGTGAGTATCTATCGAAAATGGAAGTTTTCTGTTTCTCTACTGTAATTTTAGAGGACTTTTCCGGAGAAGCAATGACCCCGGAGCTTCTGTCATACGCTGTACTGCTACTGGTGCTTTTAATTTCAGAAGGCGATCCGAGTGACATCAACCTACTAGTCGGTTTTTTCTCACCAGGCCGCCAGGCCCAAGAGCGCGAGCTCTTTTGTGATTGGATTTTCTCCAGTCTTTCCCTGGTTAACTCCAAATTATACGAATTAGACTTGAAAACTGCCTTGATCAGCGTTTCCGAAAAATCCGGGTATTCCGTCGTCAGCGTAGCCACATCTGCATCCATGCCTCCTAACTGAGGTCCTGTGCCACTAGCAGCGTCCATTTGCGAAGTCTCAGAAGGTTTATACACGAATCTGTCCCTTAATATAGACGCCTGTGTGTTTTCGTTTTTAAGTGGTGAAGAGGATGTCACTTTCGCGTCTTCGGAGGGCGAAGACTCGGGAACTTGCACGTATCCGTTTTTGATGGGCGTGTCAGCACGCATATGTTCCATCCCGTCCTTTAAAAAGCTCGTAGAAAGCTCTAAACCTGCGGTTTCGTTTGTGAGTGAAGACATAGCTTCAAAATTTTTCAAAATACATCGAAAATCTATTTTATTTAGTTTCGTGTCAGGGACAGATATATCCATCGCGAACAGAAGCGAGAAGCTGTCAACAAGGGCGCCCTGCTTTGGTAACTTTCGGAAGTGAGTTGGTATTTGAGAAAAAGTGTTTGGAACCTTAAAATCTTCACAGTCAAGGGAACAAGGTGAAAGATAGCATATCGAAACTTCGAAAGCGTAACGAGTAGCGGCCTCAGAACTCACATCAGTGGTGCAGAAGGCTTCTAAAGTGGTATCCAACTTTGAATATAACACATACACACATCATGAAATACAAGGTTTTGGCATTAGGATCCAATGGGTGTGGACAGCTTAGGCCTAGGCCACGATAATGACATGATGGAGCCGCAGTTGAGCTTCGAAGGGCCAAACAAACCAATCAAGATTTGCGGTGGTGGCAATTTTACTGCTTTGCTTCAGGAAGATGGATCGCTGTATCTAGCTGGAGACGTGCCGCTGGAGCGTAGTTCAAGTGACGACAACTGGATACAGGTTCGCGGTCTTTTCAAGGATGTATCTTGCGGCTGGTCACACGTCGTAGCTATCACTTCTGAGGACATTGTGGTTAGCGGTGGAGTGGGCGAGAAGGGAGAGTTGGGTCAACTAGACACCAGACATTCTCTCTCTTTACAGCCAATATGGACGCTCCAAAACCCTCGCGAAGCCCAAGTTTTTGCGTGTTTCTACAATACTTACGTCCTTGACGATGGCAAGCTCTACGGATGTGGTTCAAATAGCAAGAGCCAGCTGAAGGAATCTAAATCTCGAGCCATTTGTTCCTTAACAATCGTATCCGCGGGCCCCGTTTCACATGCTTGTGTGGGTAAAAACTTCGTGTGCTTTGTAGAGAAAGGTCAGGCTCGTGTCATGGGGACAATGGCGCAATATGAGGCCGAATTGCGTAATATCATGTCAGAGAACACTAATTTCGAATTCAACTCTATGTGGACTTCGATCGTCGTATTGCTGCATCAAAAATTTTATTTCTACGGACAAGCGAGTCAAAAGCAAGACGTAGTCGCTGTGCATTCATTCAACGAACCTGCGACAGCTTGGAGCACTGGAAGCGAGCATGGCATGGTGTGTATCGACAAGAGAGAGGTGTACTGCTGGGGGTGGGGCGAACACGGCAATTGCGGAAGCATTGCAACATCTCGTGCGATCAATGGTGTTAATGACAAGTCCAACGTCAACAGCGAAGTTAATTCTGTATACAAAGTGACCGCATCGGACTCCATCGTGTATGCCTGTTTTGGAGGGTGTGCTACATCCTGGATATGCACAGCTACTAGCGAGTCCGAAACCTGTAAATAAGAGCTCTACAAATTAGGTAATAACGGCTGCTCTACAGCAACTTGGAATGTTAAGAAGTACCTTTCCCTAGTTCATTTACACGCCAAATCCCAATTTATCGGTGATTTGCCGTTTCACATGGGAAATATGTAAAGACTCCTTGATTATTACTCTAGAAAACGCGTATCAAGAACCAACAGTGGAATGAATGAGTCGCAGAGGACTCAAATGCTCGTCCTTTTCTTTATGCGTTTGCTGGATTCTTAAATAAGATCTTAAAGAATGGAGAACTATACAAAGTTTTCCTTCTTTATATACGTCCTTCATATAACTGTGGACGAAGAAGGGTAGAATAAGCTGTTGTTACACAGGGCTCAAACTTCTTACCAGGAGCATATCTTTGGCAATACAGAAGCTTGAGGGAACGTCCAGCTACAAACTGTCTCGTTTTAAAGCCGCTGCAGCATTTGATTCGCTGCCACCTAAATCAAATATAGCAGGTTGGTACTCTGATGCTCGGAAATAGCGAAGTACAAATAAGTGCCGATGAAAATAGACTCAAGGGTTCGGCAATGATACGTGGGCTACCAGAATATTAGTGCTAACTCCACTGGATACTAATATCATGCCGTTGGTGGGATTAGTAGCTTGTTACTGTAGTTAGATATGAACTTCACCGTTAGCGCGTCTCATTAGTATGAAGTGACAAAATTTAGCTGGGCTATGTGTTCACGGCAAAATCGAGAAGTATTACAGTAATCGATCAATCCGGCTGCCTGCGTTCGCGCAATATCCCGATCTCAGTCTCTTTGATCTATTAAGATAATAAACAGAAATCAGATACTACCACACTTCAGTCAGAAGTCTTGTATTCGCAGTTGTGACAGGGTTGTGGTGCGCATGGGCGACAAAATAACGCAACGTGCTATATAGATGTATAGAAGACTTACTTTTTGATTTCCGTGAGCCTACAATGGAAGTGCTTTCTTGATCGTGGCCTTTTCTTATACCGGAACCGGACCTGGCGCCGTAATCTAGGAAGCTGTAAAAGACAACAGGAGAGGAACTCTTGATCACCAAATCTTGTTAGTGAAAACCACGTAATTTGGAGGAAATCTCGCTCTCGGATGTTAAGATACTCATCAGGGCCATCTTCACCAAAGAGATTTATGTCTTGTCATAATATTGGTAACGGTTCAATAATGGATCAGGTAGGTATATGTTCATTTAGTGCTGAGACATGCTGTGAGTGGGCCCCTGTCAAAGTGCTGGTGCGATTTTTTTGTACCTGCTAGTCGGACGCTTCGTGCGATAAAATATCACAATCAAAACTTCAGAGAAATGCAGTAGATGGACAATTTGCTTGAAAGAAACTATACACATAGGCTAATTTTTGCGAGCAACAACACTACTGTGATCGCCATAAATATTCCTCACGAAATTACCTGAAAATTGAGATGAAAGTACCTTTAACGATGAAATAGAGATCCCACTTGTAAAACATTATGTCCAAATATAATACCGAGCTGCCGTATGCATCTATTAGACTCTTGAGTCACACTTCCATTTTCTGTATTAAACTAATGCTACTCAAATGCAGTTTTGATGCTAAGAAAATTTTAAAATCTGTTGAATACTGTAAATAAATGCCTATCAAATCAAAATATGGCTACAGCTATACCAGGGAGCCTTCCCCATGCTGTCTTGTACTTATTGTAACCTTAACTGTCTTAATAAATACATCACCACACACGACCAAGAAATGCAGGCGCCTTGATATTGGAAAGATATCACACTTAGTTCCTTATGTTCTTGACCCACGAACAACAACAAAAAGCTAGGAAAATACCGGAAATAAAGCGTGGTAATGAACAATCCGGGACCCATGATGGGGTACTCTGGGCTGGCAGGACAGCCTGGAGCGGTTCAACCACATATGCCGTCTGTTTTGAACACTCCAGGCACGTTACATCAACAACTTCATTTGCAACAACCACATTCGCAAATAGGACCTAATTCTCAGCTATCGCAAGGCCAACAAGCTGGTCAATCGCAACAACCATTGCCTCCTGGGCTTGTGGGCTCTCAAGTGAGCAACCTACCTGTTTCGGGAGCTGTGACAAATGCGGGAAATCCACTTTACCATCCCCACCAGGGCGATCCTTCTATGCTGAACAATCCCATTTGGAAGCTGCAGCTTCAGCTGGCGGCTGTATCGCGACAATCCGTGGGGCAAGCTAACGTTTACGCGCGGCAAAGTGCGATGCGGAAATATCTGTTCAACAAAACGCAGGGAACACCAGGAGTTCCAGGACCAGGTGCTATCGCGGGTTCCACTTCTGCTGCTGGTACCACTAATACAGGTACTTTGAACGAGATGTCTGCATCGCTTGTCGATAATACCAAGCAATTACTGCTAGACATGGCCAGCGAGCCGACTGCGGCGAAAAACCCTGGCGGTTCTTCTAGCGCCATATCCACCCCAATAACGCCAAGTGCCGAGCTTAATGGTGGTAACAATCCCACTACTCCTTCGCTTCTTTTGCAACATAAAAAGCTTTCGCAGTACAATATCGATGAAGACGACGAAATTGAGCATCGCATGGGAGCTCCAGCGGATACCAAACACAACGATCAACTCTGGCATGCATTGGACCTATCCAACTTGCAAGTATTTAATTTGAGCAACTCTTTGTTCAGGTACGAATTTCTAACAAGACTTTACCTTAATGGTAATAATCTGACGTCACTTCCTAAAGCCATCAAAGAGTTGAAAAATTTGAGGGTTTTAGATCTTTCCCACAATAAGTTGACCGAACTTCCAGCGGAATTGGGGCTTTGTCACGAGTTGAAGTATTTGTACTTCTTTGACAATATGGTCTCTTCACTTCCTTGGGAATTTGGGAATCTTTACAACCTGCAATTTTTAGGCCTCGAAGGGAATCCCATGGATCGTCAAATGATTAAAATTTTGACTGAAAAATCTGTTACAGGGCTTATTTTTTATCTCAGAGACAACGCTCCGGAGATACCATTACCCAGCGATAGAAAATTCATCGAGATAAATGTCGATGGGGAACCAACTCAAGAATTTAACTCGCTACAAGAATCCGAGTCTCACTTGAATCGCGAGACCTTGAAAAAATCGTTCACCTTACTATCTTACAATACTCTTTGCCAACATTACGCAACGCCAAAAATGTATCGCTTCACGCCCTCTTGGGCTCTGAGTTGGGACTACAGACGGGAAAAACTAAAGGAACAGATTTTGGGCTACAATACTGATGTGATTTGTCTGCAAGAAGTTGAGTGTAGGACTTACGAAGAGTTTTGGGCCCCATTGCTGCGCGAACACGGATACGCTGGTGTTTTCCATGCTAAGACAAGAGCCCGCACTATGCATGCCAAAGACTCTAAGAAAGTTGATGGTTGCTGCATTTTCTACAGAGAATCAGATTTCAAGCTCATCTTCAAGGAAACTATTGATTTCAGCAGCGTGTGGATGAAACACAAAAAATTTCAAAGGACCGAAGACTACCTCAACCGTGCTATGAATAAAGACAATGTGGCCCTAGTGGTAAAACTCCAGCACGTAAAAAGTGGCGAACACATATGGGCGGCTACCACACACCTGCATTGGGATCCACAATTTAACGACGTAAAAACTTTCCAAGTAGGCGTTCTCTTGGATCATATGGAAAAAATCATCAAGGAACATAATGGCTGCAATAACTCTCAAGAGCTAAAGAAAGTTCCTGTTGTCATATGTGGAGATTTTAACTCTATGCTTGATTCAGCCGTTTACGAGCTATTAAGCACAGGTGCAGTTCGGGAACATCGAGACATTGAAGGTCGCGATTTTGGTTACATGTCACAGAAAAACTATGCTCATAACTTGCCTTTGAAGTCAAGCTATGAAGCAATTGGAGAGCTGCCATTTACCAACCTCTCGCCCATCTTTACGGACGTCATCGATTATATATGGTTTTCCTCTCAAGGTCTGCGTGTACGTGGCGTGCTTGGCGAAATTGACCCTGACTATGCTTCCAAGTTCATCGGATTTCCTAATGACAAGTTTCCAAGTGATCATATTCCGCTGGTCACTAGATTTGAATTCACCAAGGGCATGGGTGGTAGCAGAAAAGCATGAGCACTGCTTGGGCTCTACAAAGCATCCACCCGCTGTCTGACGTTTTCACTCACGAATAAACCCTACTGTACCATACATATAATAATAAGATTAAACCTCGATAGACTTCTTTACGCTTTACAATTATTGTTGAACGTCGTCTTTTCGTTTTGATAGGAAAATTCAATAAGTCACTACGAAAGATAAGAACATCCACATGACAAGCTACTCAGTTAAAATATATAAACAAGAATGGCCGACCTTGACAGTCGCCAGGATCCATCTGAAGAGTATGGGAGGCACCGCGGTGAAGAATTGATGCTTGAAAATGCTTCTTTGTTTGATAAAATGAAAAATTTAAGCTATGTGACGTTTATGCTGATAGGTATAGCGCTTTTGTGGCCTTGGAATTGCTTTCTAAGTGCTTCGCTGTACTTCCAACATGATGTATTTCATGACGATACTATCTATGCCAAGATTTACATCAGCACTATGATGTCCATTTCAACTATCTCCTCTGTAGCCTTCAATTTTTGGCTTTCAAAAAGGCAGCACAGTTATGCCGAGAGAGTTGTCAGAGGCCTAGTTTGGGAGGTTCTTGTGTTTGGGCTATTGTGTGTTTTTGTACTGGTCCATGGAGCTTTCCCGGAATGGCTTAATTTTGTATTTTTGATGGGCATGGTTTTAGTGAGTTCGTGTGGAACGGCGATGACTCAAAATGGTGCTATGGCACTGGCCAATGTTTTTGGACCGCAGTTTAGCCAAAGCGTGATGATGGGTCAAGGCATCGCAGGCGTACTACCCTCCCTTGTCCTGTTTGCCGTTTCATTTATCGGAGATCCACGAGATCAAAGCGTTGGCGGAATATTTGCTTATTTTTGCACCACTGTGGTTGTCTCTGCGTCATGTATTGTCTTGTATCGTGCCAGTGGTATCGGAAGGGCAGATAAGCATAAATTGCTTGGGGGAGAAACAAACAACAACGAAGCGGATGACACGGTATCGTTCTCCATATTGTACCAGAAATTAAAGTTTTTGGTGCTCTCGATCTTCACTACCTTTGTTGTAACTCTGTTATTTCCGGTATTTGCTGCTAATACGTTTGTGGCCGGCTTGCCAATGCATAACTCACAGTATATTCCATTCATCTTCACCGTGTGGAACTTAGGTGACTTGTACGGAAGGGCAATCTCGGGCTACCCATTCTTTCAGTCTGCAAAATTCACTCCGTATAAGACCTTCTTGTACTCAATTTCTAGAATAGGTTTGGTACCATTGTTCTTCTGCTTTAACCTCAATGATAGCATGAAACCTTCTACCTCTGTCTTATCAGACTTCGGGTATATTATACTGCAGTTTGTCTTCGGGTTGACTAACGGCAATGTGCTTTCGGTGTGTTTTATGAAAGTGAGTCCCCAGCTGGGCTCAGATAAAGAGCGTAGAGCCGCAGGTGGTTTCACGAACATTTTTCTCTCTTCGGGATTAGCTTTTGGGAGTCTCTTAAGCTATGTGTTTGTCTATATTGTGAGTACTTACAGGGCGGGAGGAGCCTGATGCAAGCTGTTCTCATTTTTCTGTGATGAGAAATGCCTGCAATTCCCTGTAAGGCCAGCTTCCTGTGCGGTTCCAATCACTATGTTATTGACGAACTTCGAGACAAGGATGTAAAAGCCATGCAAAAAGATAAGTGAAAGAAGCCCCAAGTCTTTCTTTCCATTTCAGACACCTCAATTTGCAGCAAACCGACGAGAGTAGCGAACCTGGTCTGACAAATGGTGCTAAATTGTCTTTTCCATATGATCCTAATAAGCTTAGAGGGTGTACTTATTCATGTCAACTACAAAAAAGTATATCTCGAAACAATGCGAGGTTTAGTTGACCTACACGACTGAGGACGCTAGGTACACCCAAATGTTGGTTTCTAGCATTCTCATTCTTTTTGTGTAATCGAATCTTGGTGTGCACATTACTCGTGAAACTAAATCTGAAAAGTAGACCTATATAAGTCTACGGGTAGGTTTAACAGGCTCTAGTGTCTCTTGAACGAACCAATTCCAAGTGCTAATATTTCAAAATCTGTCGTTGTCACCTCTAATCCATTGCATGTGACGTGATATTACTATTCAAACTTTTAAATTTTCAAAATATCGATTTTCAAATGCATATCGTGTTCTTTTTCAAGTTACGTTCTATTTTACCATAACACGTTAAAACAAGAGATTCAAGCTTCAAGATTAGCTAGTAGTCGGCAGAATATTGCTTCAACCTCGAAAGCATACAATGTCTACTACGGGGTTTCACAATGGGCCCGATGATGGGGGCTTGAAACAGCGAATTGGCTCTTCTAGGCTCCAAGATACAACTCCGGATGTGGAGCGAGAGGACGAGACAAAAAGCTTGAACAGCACCAAGCAGAGCCCTTTGGAAAATTTGGAACGTTTCGTGATGCCTGTGGTCTTCACAATACTGGCGTTTTTCACTAGAATGTACAAGATCGGTGTCAACAATCATGTCGTGTGGGATGAAGCGCATTTTGGAAAATTCGGGTCTTACTACCTTAGACACGAATTTTACCATGACGTGCATCCACCACTTGGAAAGATGCTGGTAGGTCTCTCCGGATTTATCGCTGGCTACAACGGTTCTTGGGACTTTCCCTCCGGCGAAGAGTTCCCAGACTACCTCGACTACGTGAAAATGAGAATCTTCAATGCAACATTTTCAGCCCTATGTGTTCCAGTTGCCTATTTCACAGCCAAGGCGATTGGCTTCTCGCTGCCAACAGTCTGGCTGTTCACTATACTGGTCATTTTCGAAAACTCGTACGCCACGTTGGGCAGATTCATTCTATTGGATTCAATGTTACTTTTCTTCACAGTTCTCGCTGTATACTGCTTTGTCATGTTTCATAATCAGAGATCCAAACCTTTCTCCAGAAAATGGTGGAAGTGGCTCCTGTTGACCGGTCTATCTCTCGGATGTTCTATCTCTGTAAAGATGGTTGGACTTTTCGTGATTACTTTGGTTGGCATCTATACCGTGATTGACTTGTGGAATATGCTTGGTGACATGAAAATGTCGAGAACTACTTATGTTAACCATTGGCTTTCCAGAATCGTCTGTCTGATCGTTGTTCCATTTTTAGTGTTTTTGGCTTGTTTCAAAGTTCATTTTGATCTTTTATCTCATACTGGAACTGGTGATGCAAACATGCCTTCTCTGTTTCAAGCCGGCTTAATTGGTAGTGATGTCGGAGACGGTCCTCGCGACGTTGCAGTGGGCTCCTCTTTGGTAAGCATAAAGAATCAAGCTTTGGGTGGGGCATTGTTGCATTCTCACGTCCAAGCATTCCCAGAGGGATCGAATCAACAACAAGTTACCTGTTATGGCCACAAGGATAGCAATAATAATTGGATTTTCGACAGAATCAGGTCTTTTCCACCTTGGAGTGAAGAAGAGACTGATGTGGAATTTGTTCAACCTGGCGCTTCTTACAGAATCGTTCATCCAAATACTGGCAAAAATTTACACACTCACCCTATTCCGGCACCTTTGACCAAGTCTGCGTGGGAAGTCTCAGGGTACGGTACGGCCGATGTGGGCGATCCAAAAGATCATTGGGTATTGGAAGTTGTCGCTCAACATGGCTCCGAGAACTCATCCCGTTTGCATCCATTGACTAGTTCGTTCCGCATCAAAAATGCGGAACTTGGATGTTATTTAGCTCAAACTGGTAACAGTTTACCAGAGTGGGGCTTCAGACAAAGCGAAGTCGCATGCTTAAAAAATCCTTTCAAAAGGGATAAAAGAACTTGGTGGAACATTGAAACCCACACCAATGATAAACTACCAGAAAGACCTGCTGACTTCACATATCCAAAGCTGAACTTTATCAAAAACTTCATTCATCTAAACTTGGCTATGATGGCAACAAATAATGCCTTGGTTCCCGATGCGGATAAGCTTGACAACTTGGCTTCAGCTGCCTGGCAATGGCCCACTTTGAATGTTGGTATTAGACTATGTGGGTGGGGTGACGATACTGTTAAGTATTTTTTGATGGGTTCTCCCGCCTCCACTTGGTTGTCCACTTTAGCAGTTATAGCTTTTATGGCCCTAGTCGTTGTATTGATCATTAGATGGCAAAGACAGTACGTCGATCTATCAAAATCTCGCGATTTTAATCTATTCATGATGGGTGGGTTTTATCCGCTATTAGGATGGGGTTTGCATTATATGCCTTTTGTGATCATGAGTAGAGTTACTTATGTTCACCACTATCTCCCTGCTCTCTATTTTGCTTTGCTAATTCTATCGTATCTTTTCGAAGCTGGCCTAAAGGGCTTGAGTCAATCGAAATTAGGAAGCCTAGCCAGGACAACAATCTACATTACTTACGCCTCCATTGTGATATATGGCTTTTACTACTTTGCCCCAATCACATTCGGAATGGACGGCCCTTCAAGAGATTTCTCTTACATGAATTGGTTTAAGTCCTGGACAATCTCATAAGTAAACTTTATCAACATAGACCTGTCGTTATCATAATTCAGCGCTCTACAAAAGGACCACGAGATGAAGCATGTTTGCAGTCCTCAGTTGGGCGTCAGAAAACCTGAAATTTCTCTTTAGAACTATAATGGTTATTTAAGACTTTTTAAGTATATGCTTCTTCCGCATTACCTACTGCGTGATTCTATCGGTGTCCATCAACTCAGATAAACTGGGTAAATGGACTTCCTGTGTGTTCATCGGGGTGAGAACATGTGCTAGAGCGGCACTACCTTGGATACTGATGATATGCTCCAACTGAGGGGATTGTACAGGTGACAAAAGCTCGCCGCTACCCTCATGCGAATGCGCTTGTGGCGGACGAAGAGGCATCTGTGTGTCGATCATTGGTGTGATAATGTCAGTCTCATTCATATGATCTTCACCATCTAAGGTGGCTTGCATGAATTTCGTTGTAGCCTTGTTCGTTGCCTTTGCGTAGCTAGGGGGGGACAAAAGCCTGACGTCCTGATATGTGGGTGGAACCTCATCGTCCCAGGATATGCCAAGCCCCGACCTCTCAGTTATATTCTGCCTGAACTGCATTCTCAACACACGGGCAGCACCCGTTGGAACACCAACAACACGGTGACTTCCAGAGGTTTTAGATGAGGATTGTGAAAGTGTAGGTGTTATTTCAGCACTGTGTTGCTGCTCAGCAGCAACATTTTGAGGCGTTGAATTACGGGCTGCCAGCATCGGTGAGACTTCCGCTAATCTCTGATCAGGAATCCCACTGCTCGTAATAGTATTAGATGATGAGTTGTGTTCAGGGTGAAGAGGCTGACCATTTGCGTACTGGAGCATTTCCTCTGCGACAATTACCTCAAGAATAAGCAGATGCTGTACGTATATGCCCAGATGCGGATCTTCGACATCGCAAGCAACAGTTATCGGTTGTTTCACACTATCAAAGGTGGGGCGAGTGCTTGATGCTCGATTTATGGGATTACTCACACCAGAGTTCAGACCCATACAGTTGATTTCTGTCACTACCTCAACCTTACCGTTGCCAGTGAAGTCGCTTTTCCAACCACTCTTAATTTCACCATGTGCTATCGTACGCACTTCTTCAGTAAAGAGTGCAGTTCCTTGAGGCATTTCTTGGTGTAGCATTTCATTTCTTACGCGCTGTTGCTCAGCCACTCTTTCCTGACGCAACGCATAGTCACTAGGGTGGATTAAATCATTCTCTTCAGACACGTTGCTCTCATCCTGCTCGGCGGGTTGAGCAGGTGCAGCGTTTGGATCTTCTGGCGCTTGCGCTATTGAAAAAGCTTCCTCAAGAGTGCAGACAGAAGTGGTAACTTGAGGCGCGGCGTCGTGACTCCTTTTTATAGGCTTGCTCTTGCTGGATTTCTTGCGAGCGTCGGCCTCTGAGACTTCTTTCTGGAAGTGTTTCAGTTTGGACTTATGAACATCGCATGCTTGGAGCCTTACACGCCCTTTTTCTTCTATTTTCCAGTTAAGTCTCCGCATTCTCCATCGCCTGCCCTCAGACGATATACCGTCAAGCTTCAATTCCAAGGGGAATGTAGACTTAGGGTATATTATATTCGGAAGTACAGCTGTAGCTACCAAATCGGTTGGAGGAAATATTCTCAAAGAGTTTCTGTCTGGACCTCGTAAAATGCTTCGAGTTACAGGAACCGGTAGCCTGAGAAGAACATTACTATACGGATCGCCCTTGGTTTCATCTTTGTGCATCGGCTTGTAAGATGCTTCTGCAACTAATTCGTACTTTATTTCAGTCTTGCTCTCTGAACCTAAAGAAACTGTTGCCGGTATTGACCCAGGAATTAAGTGTGAAAACGGATAAACATGATCACCAATTGGTATTTCCGTTTTTTTGACGACAACATCCCACCTAGCAAGCTCAGTCACCTTACTGTAGCAATCTGGACACGACTGGATTGCAGATACTTGCGCAACGTACGGTTTAGCATAGTGGATTTTTTGAACAAGGGAAAGTGACACTGATTTAACGATAATTTTAGAGACGTTGAAAGGTGGAGGTTTATTAGGCCTGGGTGATTCCGCCAGACCTACGGATGAATTCCCTAATGAGAGACTCGAGAAAGTCTGGGAAAGGGAATTAAACCCTGTATTGGTTTTCTTCTTGCGCCCATGCGAGCTGACGGGAGTCAGCGGTTCACTGGCGGAAATCGCATCCTCCGGGCGCCTTACTCTTAATTTCAACAACCCACTCAGTAGAGACCCAGTGGATTCTGTTACCGATCCATATAAAACACAAGGCGGGGATTCAACATCAATCAACATCTCTACCATACCGTCATTTGCCAGATCGGTGTTCATCGAGGCCAAGGAACTATTGGAAGCTACTTTTTTATCATTATTGTGGCCTTTTTTGGGAAAAACCATCGATAATGACAGCCGTTAGCCAACGTTTAAAAGACGTCTCTTAAAGCCAAATTTGAACCGTTTACCTTTTGCTAATTTTCAACCAGCAAAGTCAGTGACGTGAAAGAACGCAATTGTAATCACAGAGGTAGCTGTGCAATAATAGAGCTAATCAACCTATTGCTCTGCTATTGGCTCTCGTCGACTGTCCTGAATTGCAATCACGGAGCTTCGACGTTGGCTGAAATTGGTGATTAGAACTTTCGATCCTGTTACGTAAAAAGCGATTATTATAGGAATTAATGTCATGATATTCATTCATAGTCTCCATTTGAAAAGTGTGAGACGAAAGCCGATACGGGGACTGGAAAGGGGACTTATGCGTCTACTACCAATGTTCTTTTTTATAACCTTGTAGAGAATCTTTGTGGACAACTGTCCCTATCGTGAGAAATCCGCCCAAGTGTAATCTCCATCGAGCATGTTCTGTATGTTAATGTCATCGTCCAGGAGTAACATTGGATTGAAAGTTTGCTCTAAAGGCGCAGGCACAGCAGTGGCCAATAAATCTTCCGCCGGCGGAAAAAAGGGAACATGCTCTTGCTGACCTAAGGCCTTGGTAATGTAATCTGAAAGTTTCTCCCAGTCATCAGGCGAGTAATCTATGCATGCTGGAATGTTAGTCTCTCCCAGCATTTCTTTCAGACGACTCGGCGTATTTGGATTAACTTCGTTTTGAATCACCTGCATAGCGTACTCCAAAAATAGGAATTGCTTGAAGGAGGTGAAATATGTGTCCGACAAGGTATGAGAACCTAAATAAACTAGTTTCTGGACATACTGAAAAATCGATTTCGAAATAGAGTTAATGATGGACACTTTGTAGCCAATTTCTGCTGCCAAACTCCGCTTGCGGTCATTGTGCCACTGAAAGCTCTCAAGTCCCTCCTTTGCGCGCAGGATATTCAAAATCACACCAATAAAATAATACGATACTCTGAATATTCCAATTTGTACTAGTTGATTCAAAGTATAGCGGTGGTCAGCCAAAACAGAACTCGTTTGATTAGTTCCGGCTGAACTCATGTAGTCTTGCAAAATTTCTGTTAAATCCACTGCAGCTTCGAAGCACTCCGTGGTGACCTCTTTAAAGCGCAGTAATAAATGCTCTGAGCTACCCATCGAATCTATGATCTGAGCCTCCAAGTTGCACAAAATTGAAGCCCGAATTGCAAGGAAGTAGATTTTGGACACGACATTCACTTTGAAATAAAGAGTGTTTTGCATGCTCTGTATAACATTTTGTTCGGTGCTGTCTCTAGCTAAAACATGTACCTCTGATAATGGGCATGAAACCTGCAATTCATATTCCAATCGGCGGATTTTACAATAAATCTCGTCGATGTCAATTCCCTCATGCAATTGAAGAGATAACTTATCCAGAACACTCATCTTGGTAAATATTTCCAACTGTTTATGCAGTATTCTATGAATCTGAAACTCTGCCTTATCCTCGTAATTTTCGGGAAAGTCCTCTTTTGGGGTCATATGTGCATAATCAACGCATACAGCAGGAAAATTACCTCTCAAGCACATATCTGATCGTAAAAAAATCAGTGTTCCCATCCAAAGCTTGGCCCTGTAGTGAAGAAAGTACCTTCGTCGTTTCTCGGTTTTATTACAAGACGTGGCTTGTATACAATCTCGATAAACACCGATCTTAAACGCATGGTTTGTGATCAGAGTCATTAGCATGTCTGTGATCGAGTCTGCCCTAACGTCGCCTTCTGTAGGGAAGTAAAGTAAGGACCACCGCATGAGAATCAAGCAAGACAAAATGTCCTCGTTAGTTTTGTGAGAGAGAGTAATCAGATGCGCCAAGCATTTTTGGGCTATCACAATAAATCGATTTGTTATTTCTTCGTCGAAAGGTTTCTTATCCAGTATCATTGCAGTGTAGGAAATACGCAGCAAGACTAGGAGTACTGCAAGGCAGCCAATTTTTCGAGCAAAATCTTGGTGATCCCCTATGTTCACACCTATAACCTCGCCTGTAGCCGAATATTGAATGGTTTTGGAAATTGTTTGTGCAAATTCATTTTTGTTGATGTAAGGAACCAGTGGGTACATAACAGTCATGAAGTAGGAGACTAATTTATCAATTTTGCCCTTGGATGGCAAAATGGACACAACGTGATCTATAAGTTCCGCACGAGTGGTTTTAGAGGCATAAAATTGCAAGTCGATGGGTTCGAACAAAGCTTTTTGGTTATCTTGAGTACCATTTTGGAGAATGCAGCGTCGAATGGCGTCTGAAGTTTCGACAGTAAGACCCTCTGGGTTCATAGTATGCTTTTTCAAGATCTCACGTACCTCTGGGGTGAGGAACAAGACTTGTGCCACAGACTCCAGTTCATCTGAGTTGGGATCAATGGCGTCTCCGACGGATTGTAGTATCTTTTTCACCGCATAATTCAACGGTTTGAAAGATCGAGTGACAAACAGCAAAAACGGGTTCAAACGAATGTGTTTTGTAATCATACCCATGTCCGAAAAAGGTTTGTAGTCGCATTTGAAGATGCTCTCGAGACAACTAGGTTGCAGACCATCGAAGAAGTTGACTCTTATTAGGTTCTTGCGAGTATTCGAGCCCTGACTCCATTCTTCGAGTTGCCTAGCTTTCAAGCTTTCTCGCAGTTCCTCAAACTTGTTCTCGAGATCGTCCAGTTGGTGGTGCAAGGTTGACGGTTGTTGCGACGACAATTTACGCTGGAGCTGGTCTTGGTAGTCGTAAATACATATCGCATGTATTTTAGCGCAATTGCCACACGTAGGTTGTTTTTTATCGCATTTGATCTTACGTCTTCTGCAATGTCGGCACACCAGCGACAACCTAGTCCTGCTCTTTTTATTTTTATCACCACGATCCGATGAGCTTGAAGACACAGAGCTGATTCTATCAGCCTTGGCCATTGTAATGTTTTGCAACGATCCAGTAACGAAAGGAACGTGCCTTTGAGTTGCTGGCATGGATATTAGGACCTGTGGGTAGTTGATCAATTTACTTACACATCACGCAGCACTACACACGAAGGCTTGGCAAAATGCATTTTCGATTGATGCTGGGACGAAGGTAACCGCTCTGACAGTGTCGCGGAGCACTTTGTCATCGGAGAGTTAACAGCTGTGTGCTAGCGTACTAGACAGTATGTAACAGCTTCTTATGCAAATAAAGCTGTGACGGAGTACCGCGAACGCTTTAGCGAGTTTATGTACAATTTACCACACTCCGTGTAAGCGCTGCAGTATCTTCCGAAGGCTTGTGATATTTCTGATAGTAACAGGCTCGAAACCTTTGAACGCCTCATCACCTCGTCACTATTGGTCTCGTTAATGACTGAATTTCCAGTACCGCTAAGTAAAATTAAAAAAGGCCTTTGACAGAATACTATCGAAATTCTATACCTCTCGTACCTCCCGTTGCACATCCAAGCAGTCCATGTGTTATGTTGTTCTTACCAAAAGTAGTGATGTGATCGGTATGACGTCCGAGGTGGAAATTGGAATCAACAATATACATCCCGCAAACTCGAGGAAGGAATCTTTGCTTTGGTGAGAGAATTTATATCTAAGACTCTTCTTCGATTGCCTGGCCACCCATGGATTGACCCACAATGGCTACGTACCGTCTTGCCCTTATCAAAAGTTAATTGCCATCACTTTCGATCAATTTCGTGGTATTGAAGAAATAGCCAATGCTGAGTATGATGCCTTAAAAATTAACAGTTCCAGAGCATTAAAAATTCGCCCTAATAGATCTTGGGTGCTACATTCGTTAACTTGTCATCCCTCATCGGATTCGAACATTCTTCGATGAACTGTTAGGTATTTCAATTTTCGTGGTACCGTACCAAATGCTCAGCGGTTATAGTAAACAGAGTATTGGCATGCCGAGATCAAAAACGGCGTAAAACACTCTTCAAGCATTCAAAGCTGGAAAAACACTCAAAGAGGCGGCAAACGACGCTGATAATGGGCTGCAATGATAGCCAGGATGAAAACAGCTACAATGGGCAGGTATTCAGTGAAAAAGCCTATTACCCCGTGCCGTGCGAGTCGAAATTAAGCTACTCCAGGCGAAACAATAGCGCGCTAATTATAAGAACTGATTTGCTGGCATTAATTGTAAAACTTACATCCCCAGTTGACGCTATCGACTATCCGTTTCTGTCGGACTTTTTTCTGTCGTATCGGAAGTTTCTAGTGCCCGCTGAGCTACTGGATCTGCTGGAATGCCGATTGCAGTGGGCCTTCGACGAGTGCTTGTGTGGCAATGCAGAGCGTGAAAAGATCGGTCAGATCGCCTCAGTTCGTACTTTCGTTGTGCTCAGACACTGGATTCTCAACTATTTTGCCCAGGATTTTCTCACGGATGCGCCATTGAGACAGCGCTTCGTCATAGCCATAAACGCATTGCATTGGCAAGATGCCAATCCGGTTCCTAAGCTGATCCAAGGCATTGTTATTAACATAAAAAAATCGTGGGTGTTCTGCTTGAAACTCATGTGGGAAGACGTTGCCGCCAATCACTGGCCACCAAACGCGTCAGAGTGGCTGAACTTCAAGATTCGCGACATTGAATCCGACCCTCTTTCTAATAAGGATGGCAAAAGGTTAAGCTTCTATGCATTGCAAAGCTCCCAAAACCCAGATTTTCGTAATCGAAGCGTTCTGTCATTATATGTTAGTAAGGAAAACTTTCAGCTGCCTGAGAATAACGCACAACTGAACACCAAACTAGGTGCTAAACTCAAAGAACGGACCGCCAGCATGTTTTTATTTCCTCAGGACAATCTACCCGCGGCTAAACTAAAAGCCATTGGCGAACCAACAATAGAGCAGAGCAATGCAAATTACGTGATTCCGAGAAGCAACAGTATATCCGATGTTATGAAGGATCTACATTATCCAGCCACCCCCTCAGTAGACAAGGTGATACCACCAACACCTGCAAAAAATGTTGAATTTGTTCTCAGATCTTCATATCTTCCCTCACAAACACTTTCGGATGATGAAAAAGCGACAGATGATAACACCCGGCGCAAAAAGGATTCTCACTCAAATACCGGGATGATGGGACTTCTTTCCAAATGGAGACATAATCATAACATAAGTTCTGCAAACCAGAAGGCCAGACAACAATCACCTAGCCTTGAAATCGAAAACTTTATCAAATTGGTTTTTTCCATTACCTCTCTGGATAGCAAAGAGGACGATGCCGAAAAACTGATCAATAATGCA
Source organism: Lachancea nothofagi CBS 11611 (assembly GCA_900074755.1). Taxonomy (NCBI): domain Eukaryota; kingdom Fungi; phylum Ascomycota; class Saccharomycetes; order Saccharomycetales; family Saccharomycetaceae; genus Lachancea; species Lachancea nothofagi. Next base: position 234,973 of record LT598446.1, on the reverse strand, counting down.
TCCTCTAGGTTTGACATTTTGAGTGCAAGAACCATTGATGAGGTGGAGTACTTTGTGGCGGTGGAGAATGATCTTCTGTCAAAGATATCGAATTTCGGAGGTCCCTTCGATGTTCCAAACGAAGCACATCAGAGCTCTTCCAGGGACGGCAAAGAAGAAGTGAGCGTCATGGACAATCTGAACCTTTACAAAACTGTCAGTTTTCTCGCATCATCCGTCATCTCACTTTCAAAAACTTTACAACATCATCAAGTTACTTCCCCATCTTACGCTGCCAGAGAAAGGCGCCGAGTCAACAGTACAGATGGCTTCTTCAGATCCAATAAATCCGCATTCAAGGTTACCGATGTTCTTCTTCGATCAAATACGATATCACCCGTGGCTGCTGACCGCCCCCGTAAGCTCGTCTTTCATGGAGAAGGTATGAGTCTTAAAAAAACAATTGATATTCATTCGAAGAATGGCGAGCCCACTGGCCCAACTCAAGCGACCTCTTCAAGTCGGTCTACACCAAATTTAGCATTGTCAGTTGCCCAAACAAAAACAAACACTTTGAATGACAGAAGTGGGGGAAACTCTCCAACTAGACTGGTGCGAATTTCCTCAGACATAGCTGAGGTTGACGACACATTTTCAAGAAGTGACCATGCTTCTACAATTAATACGACTGATAGTGAAGTTCGAGACAGTATTCACCATTCGCCAGTTATAAAGAGAAAAGAAGGGCTCCAAAATCTACGCGAATTCAATTTCGAGGAAAACATAGATACTCATGACAGCAATACAAACAAACAAATCCCTACATTTCCCCAAAATATAGTAGAACCTCAAAAAGAAGAAAGAAAACCTCAAAATAGGCTACTACACGAAATTGATCATCTCAGTGACAATGAAGACGATAACTCAAGCTTTTTCACCTCTAATGACGACATTAGCATACGGGAGGAATCCAAACATTTCACGCCCGCCTCTTCAGTGGCGCAAAGATCTGTGACCAACAGTAGCGGGCGCATAAGTATTGTGGGAAGAAGAAGCCAGATAGTCAGTCAATCCAGAGCACTCACTCAATTGAACTTTGTTATGAATGATGAGACATATGTGAAGCTGGATGGTGAATTAATGACCAATCAAGAAGAAATACGGCATTTAGAAGAAAGAACTTCTGCTTTCATGATTTCTAGCAAAAAGAATGAAGAACCAAAGTATTCACAGACATCTTTGGTCTCGTCAGTGCCTACCGATCGCTTGTTTTCTTCTAGAAATGCTAGTCCAAATAAGATCAATGGAAGGGCGTCCACAATAAGTGACTGCTTTCCGCCTGGTAACAAAATTATTCGTTTGTCTTCGATACCAAGTATACACTCAATTGTAAGCGGCGATTCATTTTCATCATTTCACACCATGGGCACTTTCGAGAAAGACTCGACGAGTAGCAAAAATAACACACGTTCAGAAGTCGCGTCATCTTTGCAGGCCAGTGATCTGGCTACACAACCAAATGACTCTTTGATAGTTCCAGATGCTACTGAAAGAGTGGGCAATAAATATTTGTTTTCACCCGATAGTGAAAGCTTGGACTACGCATCTCCTGAAAAGAACGTGGAGGATCTCAAAAACAAATTTATCAGCCCTGCAGGTAGTGAAACACAATCTTTCAATGAGGAAGAAACCAAAGAGGAAGATGAGCGAAACGAGGAACAACAGCTCGATGCTCTTTACAGGGAAAAGCATCAAAATGAACACCATAGGCGCAGTATTACGCCAATTGTGTCCCCTTACAAGACCGTAGATGGTAGATTGAATAAATTTGCGAAGTTAACCGACGAATCACTACATGGTGATCCTGTGAATATAACGTTGATGAAACTTGAGGGTACTTTCACTTCAAAGGATAAAGGGAAAAATGACGAGAGCATAGACATGGAAAAATTGAGACAAAGACGACTTTCAGGGTTAGGACCTAAAGAACGACGCTCTTTTCTGATAGAGAAAAGACGGCGGGTAAAGAGCGAAATACCATTTACACCTCACGCTAAAGAGAATGATAAAGACAATGGCAAGACCACGGAGGTCAAGATCGCAGAACTTTTACAAAACTACAAGCTACATGACACTAGACTGCATGTTACTAATGCTGATCAGCATGTTCCGTTCATTTTGATGTACGATTCTAAATCGATTGCCGAGCAGTTGACCCTTGTAGAGAGAGAAATTCTGAACGAGATTGATTGGAAGGATTTACTAGACTTAAAAGTGAACCGTAAAGTGTTATCGGTGACCAGCTGGCTACAGCTTCTACTCCAGAACGTTGACCTTTCCGGCATTGATTTAGCTATTGCGCGTTTTAATCTTACAGTCGACTGGATAATATCCGAAATTGTTCTGACAACTGACAACAAATTGCGGAGAAACACAATTCAAAAATTCATTCACGTCGCTGAACATTGTAAAGTTTTTCAAAACTACAACACGTTGATGCAGATTGTGTTGGCATTGAGCTCTTTGGTGGTTCAGAGCTTTAGAGACGCCTGGCGACTTATCGAACCGGGCGATGTTCTCACATGGGAGTCCTTGAAGAACATACCCTCGTTAGAAAAGAACTATTACAACATTCGGATGCTCCTTAACGACATTGACCCGATCAGAGGTTGTATTCCGTTTATTGTCGTTTACTTGTCTGATCTCACCCTGAACTCAGAAAAAAACAACTGGATTGTTATGAAGCAAGTTTTAAACTACAGCAAGTTCCAGACCAATGTTCAAATTGTGAAGAACTTCATACAGCGAGCTCAGTGGTCGAAATTCTACACTATCAAGATCAACGAGGAGTTGTTGAGCAAATGCGTTTACATAAGCTGCCTTTCCCAAGAAGAGATTTCTCACTTGAGAGAAACAAAACAGTAGGTCACCGTCAAAGCCCGGAGACATTCTTTCGAAGAAATCCTGTAATATTAAGAAATAGAAAATCAATTATGATAGATAACAAATTAACACCTGATGCATTCTGAGCAATGAGTTATTCGCATAGTTCAACCACTCAAATAGAAATTCACAGAATGCCGATTCCTGCTTTAATACTGGGTTATGTTGAAGCTGAGTTCTTCTCTGTTCTCATCGAAATGCTACATAATTACAGCTCTGTTTGTCTGTCTCTACCTCTCGCTTTTCTTTTACCCGTCGCTAAAAGTTGAAAATTTTTTGAAAAATTTCTGCGATGCGATGAGATGAGCTTCAAAATCGATATTTAGCCGACTAAAGTCTAAGGCAATTAGAATTATAGAAAGTCATTTGAAGAACCCATCTATTGAACTATTTGATATAACAGTACCTATCAATGTCTGATGAGATCATTTGGCAGGTTATAAATCAGCACTTTTGTGCCTACAAGCTGAAAACCGATAAGGGCCAAAACTTCTGCAGAAATGAATACAACGTCACTGGACTTTGCTCCAGACAGGCGTGCCCGTTGGCAAACGCCAAGTACGCAACGGTGAAAAATGTGGATGGCAGATTATACCTCTACATGAAAACCGCGGAAAGAGCACACACGCCGGCCAAGCTATGGGAGAGAATAAGGCTGTCGAAAAACTATGCGAAAGCTTTAAAACAAGTGGACGACCACCTGCTGTATTGGAATAAGTTTTTAATCCACAAATGTAAACAAAGACTGACCCGCCTGACGCAAGTAGCGGTCACGGAAAGACGTATGGAGCTCAGAGAAGAGGAAAGACACTACGTGGGAGTCGCTCCCAAAGTGAAGAGAAGAGAGGAGAACCGCGAACGTAAGGCGTTGGCAGCGGCCAAGATCGAGAAAGCCATCGAGAAGGAGCTGCTTGAGAGACTCAAGAGTGGTGCATATGGCGACAAACCTCTGAATGTGGATGAGAAAATCTGGAAAAAGGTGTTGGGCCATGTCGAAGACGACCAGGAAGAGGAAGAGGACGAATACGAGGACGAGGAAGAGGATAGTGACGCCGAGATCGAATATGTGGAGGATGACGGAGACGACGAGGAGCTGGTGGACGTGGAAGACCTTGAAAGATGGCTTGATGATCCAAACGCGTCTCAAGACAGCGACGCCGAAGACTCAGAGGCGGACAGTAGCGACGAATCTGACGACGACGAAGAGGGCAAGACTCAGAAACAGAAGAGACTCGCTGCTGCGCGTAAAAAGCGCCCTAGAGTCGAAATTGAGTACGAAGAAGAAACTCAACCGGCTCAACGTGAATTGGCACAGTAGCATTGATACTTGCGTCCAGCCACCATGTACATTACGTAGCATATATTTACCAAAATCGTCTACTACTCGGTTTTTCCATATCAGAGCTTTATATAAGTTTATCTACTCATTATGTACTTGAGGTACTCACGGGAAGAGTGAAATTTAGTGCACTATTTATAATATTATACATATCTAAGTTCAAAAAGTTAAGCAGGCTCAATAGCACAAGGTTCTGCAATTGAGGTTTCAGCCATCGACTTCACGATTGGATCTTTAATGAGTAATAATCGTCGAATGTCCGCTGAGGACACGCTTTTCGATATTGATTTTTTGGACGACGAAATCCCGTCTGGCGAAATCGAAAACACCGACAACAACCCATTCACACAGGCCCAGGTTGTAGATTCAGATTTCGACCTTCTAAACGACTTACGCAATGGAGTTATACCACAGGAAACAATTGACTTAGACAGGCGTTCGACGAGGTTAGGCCACGAGGACAACATTGAAAATGATGTAGTGGAGAACCCATTTCTAGACGATCAGCGAACCCAACCTCACAGCAATGGCCGTGGGATGCAAATGCATTTATCTGAACCATCCGGGGTGAAAAAAATCCTTCAAAACATCAGGAATGGGCTAACGTTTAATAAGAACAGATCAAATTCCTACCAGGGATTCGAAATGCATAGTTACGACGACTTGGGCCACGAAGACAGGTACGTGAGGTCAAGAAATAAGTTTGATATCAACATACTTTTCAAGCGGTACATCTTACGTCGGCCTGGTGATCAGGACAGTGAGAATGGGGCCCCACGACTTATCTACATTAACGACCGAGAAGCTAACAAGGCTCAAGGATTCGGAGATAATCACATATCCACCACGAAATACAACATGGCCACGTTTCTTCCCAAATTTCTGTTCCAAGAATTTTCCAAATACGCGAACCTGTTCTTCCTGTTCACATCTGCTATACAACAGGTGCCCAATGTGACACCTACCAATCGTTACACAACCATCGGTACCTTATTAATAGTGTTGATTGTGTCTGCGGTTAAGGAAAGTGTCGAGGACTTGAAGCGTGCTGGGTCAGACCGAGATTTGAATGACTCTAAAGCCCAAGTCTTTTCGGAGCAGCTTAGAGAGTTTGTTCCCACTAAGTGGGTTAATATATCTGTGGGTGATATAATTAAAATTAGTTCAGAAGAGGCGATACCTGCCGATGTCATAGTTGTATCTTCATCCGAACCTGAGGGACTGTGTTACATCGAGACTGCTAACTTAGATGGCGAAACCAACCTCAAGATAAAACAGGCGAAGGTCGAAACCTCTAAAATTCTCGATACTGCCGAACTTGCGCAAATGAAAGGGAAGGTTGTTTCGGAGCATCCAAACTCTAGTCTGTATACCTATGAAGGAACTTTGAATCTAAATGGTAGAGACGTACCACTAACGCCCGAACAATTGGTCTTGAGAGGAGCAACTCTTAGAAATACCGCATGGATATATGGCTTCGTGGTATTCACTGGGCACGAAACAAAGCTGATGCGCAATGCTACTGCCACGCCAATTAAAAGAACAGCCGTCGAGCGCGTTATAAACATGCAAATTCTTGCATTATTTGGAGTTCTAATCGTTTTGGCCTTGATCTCATCTATAGGAAATGTTATTAAGGTAACCAGCGATGCCAAAAACTTATCCTATCTGTATCTGGAGGGTACGAATAAAGTGGGTTTATTTTTCAAAGATATCTTGACGTATTGGATTCTTTTTTCAAACTTGGTGCCTATTTCATTGTTCGTTACTGTAGAAATGATCAAGTATTACCAGGCTTATATGATCGGTTCAGATTTGGACTTGTACGATGAATCAACTGACACTCCAACGGTTGTTCGCACTTCTTCTTTAGTTGAAGAACTAGGCCAAATCGAGTACATTTTTAGCGATAAAACGGGTACGTTGACAAGAAATGTAATGGAATTCAAATCCTGCTCGATTGCAGGCAAATGTTACATCGAAAAAATACCCGAAGAGAATAACGCAAGGATGGAAGACGGGATAGAAGTTGGCTTCAGGAAGTTTGATGACTTACAGTCAAAACTTGAGGATATTCATGACTCTGATCAGACAATTATTAATGACTTTTTGACTTTACTGGCAACATGCCACACTGTCATTCCTGAATTTCAAGAGAATGGCTCTATCAAGTATCAAGCTGCCTCTCCCGATGAAGGAGCGCTAGTCGAGGGTGCCGCGGCCCTTGGTTATAAGTTCATCGTCCGTAGGCCCAACTCTGTGACTATCCTAATAGAGAGCACAGGCGAGGAACATGTTTACCAGTTATTAGACATTTGCGAGTTCAATTCTACGAGAAAAAGGATGAGTGGTATCTTCAGAATGCCAAATGGCGAAATAAAACTGTTCTGCAAAGGTGCAGATACTGTTATAATGGAGAGATTGAGTAATGAAAACAATCCGTATACTGAAGCTACAATGCGCCATTTAGAAGATTACGCGGCAGAAGGGTTGAGAACCCTATGTCTTGCAGCAAGAACTATACCTGAGCCCGAATACATCGAGTGGAAAAAAGTTTATGATGCAGCTTCAACGACACTAGATGACAGAGCTCAAAAGATGGATGATGCTGCGGAGCTGATTGAAAAAAACTTATTCTTGATTGGAGCGACTGCTATAGAGGACAAACTCCAGGATGGAGTACCTGAGGCAATTCACACTTTACAAGATGCCGGAATAAAGATTTGGGTTTTGACTGGTGACCGACAGGAGACGGCGATTAACATCGGTATGAGTTGTCGCTTGTTGAGTGAGGACATGAATCTTTTAATTGTAAATGAAGAGTCAAAGGAAGCAACGAGAAGAAACTTGACTGAAAAGCTGAAGGCCATTGGCGATCATCAAATTTCACAGCAAGACATGAACAGTTTAGCACTAGTCATTGATGGAAAGTCGTTGACTTTCGCGCTAGAAAGCGATCTTGAAGACTACCTGCTAGAAATCGGGAAGATGTGTAAGGCCGTAATTTGCTGCCGTGTGTCGCCACTGCAGAAAGCCCTTGTGGTAAAGATGGTGAAACGCAAAACGAAATCATTACTTTTGGCCATTGGCGATGGTGCGAATGATGTCAGTATGATCCAAGCGGCTCATGTTGGGGTTGGTATCAGCGGAATGGAAGGTATGCAGGCTGCTCGTTCTGCCGATTTTGCAATTGCGCAATTCAAATACTTAAAGAAACTTCTATTGGTTCATGGTTCATGGTCATATCAGCGGATATCGCAGGCTATTTTGTACTCATTTTACAAAAATATCGCACTGTACATGACTCAGTTCTGGTATGTTTTCACTAACGCTTATTCCGGACAGTCACTCATGGAGTCCTGGACGATGACATTTTACAACGTTTTCTTCACCGTTTTGCCACCTTTTGTCATGGGTGTGTTCGATCAGTTTGTGAGCAGTCGTCTTCTAGATCGTTACCCACAGCTTTACAAATTGGGCCAAAAAGGACAATTCTTTTCAGTAACGATTTTCTGGGGATGGGTAATCAATGGCTTTTATCACTCTGCGATCACTTTTGTTGGATCCTATTTAATCTACCGTGGCGGAAATGTGTTGAATGACCATGGCCAAACAGCAGATCATTGGACATGGGGTGTGGCAATTTACACTTGTAGCGTTATTATTGTAATTGGAAAAGCAGCTTTAGTCACCAATCAATGGACAAAGTTTACAGCTTTTGCAATCCCAGGATCTCTACTCTTTTGGCTTGTATTTTTCCCGATATATGCGAGCATTTTTCCCCACGCCAACGTGTCCAAAGAGTATTACGGCATCGTGCCACATGTCTACGGGTCAGGAACGTTTTGGCTTATGTGCATAGTTCTGCCTTTTTTCGCTCTTCTCAGAGATTTTGTCTGGAAATACTATAAGCGGACTTACACACCAGAGAGCTACCACGTCGTTCAAGAAATGCAAAAATACAACATTGGTGATTATAGACCTCGCGTTGAACAATTTCAAAAGGCTATTCGTAGAGTACGGCAAGTTCAAAGAATGAAGAAGCAAAGAGGATTCGCTTTTTCTCAAAGTGAGGCGGGTGGCCAAGATAAAGTCATAAGAATGTATGACACCACTTTGAAGAGAGGGGCGCATGGAGAATTACAAGATGCTTCTGCAAATCCGTTCCGAGATTGATGTATATGCTATATAGAGTCTAAATCAAAACATTCATTGCGCTTCAAAGAAACGACGCATAACGACATGAGTATCCTTGTTTCTGTAATTATCTCTATAACTATTGATCACAATCGAAGAAAAATTATTCAAAATGGAGCTTGGGAGATGTCAAGATTTTTATGCAAGAATGCTCTTTTGCCGCCAGAACCAACGTAATCACTGGCAACTTGACCGTTACCTCTCAGTTGATACTGGTAGCTGACCAAGCCATCTAAACCCACGGGACCACGGGCATGAATCTTGCTCGTGGAGATACCTACTTCAGTTCCAAAACCATATCTAAAGCCATCAGCAAATCTAGTGGACGCGTTCCAGTAGACACCAGAGGAATCTACAGCCTTCATAAAATACTCTGCGTTAGATTTGTCTTTTGTGATAATGGCATCAGTATGCTTTGAGGAGTGCAGATTGATGTGAGTAACAGCTTCTTCAGTGGATGCAACAAATCTCACTGCACAATCCAAAGACAGAAATTCTTTGTCAAAATCGCTCGAATTAACGGCATCAACAACAAAACTTTGTATCTGGTCATCTAATTTGTTTGATTCCCGTAATTTGCTCAAATAAGCTTCTTTCACATCACCCGTGACATGCAGACAGACGTTTCCAGCTCTAGACAAGTTTTCGAGTACATCCCACCATTGTGGCATTTCAGGATTCACCAAGAGAGTCTCCATAGCATTACAACCTGCTGGGTAAGAGGTTTTGGCATCTATGGTAATACGCTTGGCAATATCAACATCTGCTTCTTTGTCTAAATAGATGGAGCATATTCCATCGGCGTGACCCAAAACCGGAATCTTAGTACTGGACTTGATCTGCCTGACCAAGGAGTTAGAGCCCCGCGGAACGACTAAGTCAATGTAAAGGTCCTGTTGCAAAAGGTCTGAAACGTCTTGACGCGTTTCAATCAACTGAATAACACCAGAGGGAATACCCGAGGTAGACTGGTTCTCGGTTATAACGCTATTGATGATACGAGAAACTTCTCTGAAGGTGTTGACCGATTCTTTGCCACCTTTCAAAATTGCAGCGTTACCGGATTTGATAGCTAAAGAAGTGATGTTTGCGATGACTTCGGGTCTAGACTCAAAAATCACCAGAAGTACTCCGACTGGAGCAGTGACTTGGTACAGATTCAAACCTTCATCTAGCTCTCTTGCAAGTTTGACTTTGCCCACAGGATCTTCAAGTTCGGCAACATCAATGATTCCAGCCAGCATGGTTTCGAATTTGTCACCTTTGAAAAGATCGAGTCTCTTGTAAAGCGAATCTGCCAGTTGTCCTTCTTTGGCATTTCGCAGGTCCTCTTTGTTTGCCTCTTGGATCGAATGAGCGTTGGCTTTTAGTCCATCGTGAATCTTGTATAGAAGTGATGAACGCTTTTCATTCGTAATCGTCTTCAGAACATTACCGCCTAAACGTGCGTTCTTAGCAATGGTTTCGGCGCTAGAACTCATTTCTTAGCTACCTTGCAGTTTGATACAATGGTCGGTATTAGTGAATTTCACGAATCTCAAATTGTCTGTCAGTTGAATTGATTAGATGATTCATCATAGCTCAGAACCAGCACTGGGGACGAATCCGGCGAATCCGCATTTTTGGGCCACGAATCCAGTGATTCGCGAATCCAGTAGCTTACTACGGTCCGGATTCGCGAAGACTTACGAATCTGGGCACTGTGTACGGGTATAGAAATCCTTATCGTGGTCAGCGTATATGATTTAGTCGTTCTGTAGATTTCACGTACTTATATAGGCCATTTAACACCATCAATCTGCTTACATTCTGTTAATCACTCTTATATAGATCGCTCGTTTTTTCTAGCTCGTTATTATCGCTTTCGTCACTAGATGAGACCATCAAAATTGGCTTTGAATTATTTTTTGAAGGTCTTTTGGAACTTGAGGCTAAATCACTGGTAGATTCGAATGCTTCTTCATCCTCAGTCCAAGCATCCCATGCAATATCTTTAGCCACTAACATCTCTGAGTAGATATTGAAGCATTTCATCCGGTTTCTTAAAATCATGGTCCGTCTTAAATTCTCGCTCGCAAGTGAAAACCTACTCTCCAGAACCCTCTTACTTATAGAAAAGCACCTTTCAACGTCAGCAGTCGAGATCTTTGTGTGGAAAAAAGAAAGCGCTAGAGAGCAGAGAGCTGGAAATCGGTTTTGGTTCGCGAGCCAGTAATCCAAATAGCTATTTTCAGTTTCAATGGCTCGTTCAAATAATCTGCCATTCATTCCTTGTTGCACGGCTACAGGTTGCCAGGTTCTGTTCACAAAATTTAGACAGGTTTCTCATAATTTTGAACTTCTTGCCTTCGACGGGTCTGAGTCTTGCTGGAATCAGATGCTCATCATTTGAATGATAATCGGAATTTTCGTTGAACTTTTTGATATACAGGGTGACATACCCATTAACCAATTCTAAAACATGGTTTGAGAACGGCTGATCAAAACATTAGTTAACAAATGCGATTTGCAGTGCGGTTGCAAGATATGTGCTGCCCAATAGCCAGGTTCTCCATAGGCGACCTTCAGGTATTTTTCAAATTTGGGACGCGCCGCTATAATTGCACCTAGGATCTCATCCTGTGTTTCTTTGGGTGCACTAAAATGAGTTGGCTTCAGTCCCGCGGATTGTAAATGATCGCTATCCATTGAACCATTTTTAATGCTTTCACAAGAATCAAAATACTGGTTGAGTTGCATGTAATACTCAATTCCATGATATAAAGAGTTCATGGAATCATCTTGTAACAACATCGTGAACTCATAAAAGATTCGAGTGAGCCGCAGCAAAAACAGAATGGATTCTATTTCTGCTTGATCATAACAAAATATAGAGCAGTCTTCCTGTGTAAGCTGATATTCAGGATCGAAGCGATTCTCGAAAAAAAACTCTTTGGCACCTTTTGAAACCTTCAAAAAAGCATCTAGCTGACGATAACGCGAGATGAACCTTGTATTATTGTGCTTTGGAATAGTGCACGGAATGTAAGTCTGGATCTTACTCCTAATATAAACGTTACTCTTTGTAAAGTAAGTTAGTTTGTCAATTCTTGACAGTAATTGTTTGTGGTGCATTTCAAAGCCCTTCAGTAAGTCGAGAAAAACTCGATTCAACACATGATTCATGCATCTTACCTTGACAATACTCCCAACACCATTTGATCCAAAACCATTTTGAATTTCTTTATCCAAGTCTTCAAGCATTGAGATGTTATTTGAACCATTGTCCAACGTAATGCTGCTCACTTTATGACTGATGGAATACTTTGTGAGGCAGCTTAACAAAGCCGTTTTTATGTTATCACCCGAGTGTCTCTGACTGCTCAAATCGATGAAATCGAGAATATGAGTATTAGGTCTCTTGCCCGTATTCACATCATCTTTACTTAACTTTGATTTTCCGTTCAAGTTGGGACAAAAGCAGACCATAACAGCCAAATAACTCCTTTGGTTTGAGGAAGTCCACATATCTATCAAAAGGTTAAAGTTGGAAGATTGCCGAAGAGTTTGCTTCAATTGTAAACTAAATTCGGTCTCATACTGTGCGAGAAGGCTAACCAAACCTTTCCTAGATGAAATTGAAGAACGCCCCACGCTGTTATAGTTATCGAGAAGAAGTCGAAACCCTTGGCTTTCCACTAAGCTGAAAGGTTATAAAACCTTCAATAAAGACGTTAAGTAAATGAAGCTTCGAATTGTTAAGGGACAAGAACTTGAGAAATCTCTTCGCAAAGGGGAAGGGCTTCGAAACGATGGTACGAACAGCTGAAAATGCTTCCAATGTTTTTTGTTTACCCTTCAGGCCTGTGAAGAAGAGTTCATAGTCGTTATTATGCTGTCGCTTAAGATGCCTAATGATATTAGACGAAGTAGGATTGCCATGTAAAGTGAACCGGTGCTCGCATTTATCAAATTTGCACAATGCGAATGGATGTTGGCTATAAACTTTAGTAACCCAAATACGCCATGGAGATGTGGTTAGCCAAGTCTCAAACCTTTTTTTGTCCTGATTGCTAATACCGATCTGCTGTGTGCTTCCGCTAATGGACGGTTTAGCAAAGGGATTTATGGAAAACTCTTCAAAATCAAATCCGAATTTTTCTATGAAAGCCCTTTCTGGTTTCGGACCTTGATCCTCAAGAACACTTCTAAAGGAGTCATCGTTAAGCCTGGTTGTATGCTGCTCATCTGAGTCACTAGACCCACTATGATGATAGAAATGCTCGGGCTGAAGGCTAGAATCATGAACGCTTCTCTTAGGCCCACTAGGGTAGATCCAGTCATGGGTAGGAATCGTTATAGTCTGGTTGATAGTTGCTGTTTTGGCTCTTTGTAAAGGCTGACCAGACATATTTTGACAAATAATGGGCTCATTGGCATATGTAGAAGAAGGTATTTGCAATGTTTGACTTATTGCGGGGGTTGAGTCCTCACTGGAGCCTCTGTTGTAGGTTTGCCGAGCGCTGACGGCAAGATCAGTAGTCGAATCAGCCTGATATGTGACCGACCACGTTGAGGATCCGTTTCATTAGGGACTTCAGAAGAAACGTGTCCTTGTTCATGCTCGCTAATTAGCCCTTCATCTTCATCAGTCTGTTCGCAACCGTCATCGCTCAATAAGGCTTCATTATCATCAATCAACTCTTCGTGACTTGACAGCGATTGCAAACTCTCACTAACTAGTGTATCAGCAGAGCTGACATCAGAGAGAGATGGTGTGCTTTGCAGGTTCTGCTTCTTCCAAAGACCATTATTTAACTCTTTATAGTCTCTCCTCCTTTTTTCTCGAAGATTGTACATAGTTCTGTAAATGATACCCGAGATAAAGGAAGTGGTTTTTGGATAACATCGTGAGCTCGAAAGGTCTGAGAAGCTTTGAGAAAGGATGGTTTCATGCTTTTGCGAAACGCGTTAGCATTTAGTTTTTCAGATTCGTGTCGGATTCTTAAAAATATTTAATCATTATAAACGTTGGATTCGAATCCAACATCACCGTAGACGGATGGATTCGTCAAGTGGATTCGTGATTCGTCCCCAGTGCTGCTCAGAACCCAATCTTTCATGTACCTTTGGACGGCAGGATAACGTATATAGAATCAACAGAATTGGCACTGAAAAGATGATTCATGAGTTAGCCTTACCTCGCCTGGGTCTCTTCAAAACATGAATGTCGATACAGTTACCCAAATTGAGCATTGGCTGATGAACGTACTTGAATTGCGGTTTTTTGTCTTGTTTATTTGGCTCCAAGTTCGAGGCCGTTAGAGAACTGTGTTCACCGAGATCAACTTGGGACACATCGAGCTCCTCATCACTCTCTTTTAAAATCCCTTGCTCATCATCGATTGTCAACGTCGTAGGAACCTCTTCTCTGATGCGTCTTAGAATTTTCATTCCGGAAAATCTAACCATGGGCACACCTGGAATAGCATTGGCTTTAGGTGAGAGCCGCATTAAGAGACTGTTGCGAATTCGTACGAGTTTTCTGATGTCCGTGATAAATATGTCCAAACCCCATTTGTGGTCGTAATGCAGTTTGTATTGATATTTACCTGTTCTCTCGAGCGTGAGAAGATGGCAAAGCTCAGTTTGCGCTCCAAACATGCTCTTTATAGCAGGAATCCTCTCCAGTACGTCTTTGAACTCCACGAGATTGCCGATCTTCACTTTACTGACTATTTCGTCATTGACGTTTTTGGCGGTAAGCTCGTAAAGTACCAGCATGAGCTCATTTCTGATGTCCTCACACAAATTCTTGGCATCGGTGTTAGATAAGTAGAGTCTCACGAGCGGAGATTTCAGCCTGATTATCGAGTTATTGGACAGCACAGGAGTCTCAAAGGATGTGCGAGCTTGTGCATAATTGTTAGCACTAGAAGTGACAAAACTGCGGGACCACGAGTTCATACATACATTCTTTGATGTTCTTGGCAACCTGCTTCCGGTTGATGAAGATCCTAATGGGTAAAACGACACCAGGAATTACCTGAACCATAGCAAGACTATTCGATCGGTTAGTCAACATAAGAGCTAGTTTCAAACTGAAAACGACGGACAAAAACATACCTCGGTGCCATGTTGGTTATGACAAGAGCGTGGACAGAGAACACAGAGCGAGACGTGAAGTAAATACGTCTCTTTCTCCTTCGTAATAAATATGGATTAAATTATGTTGAATCGAGAGGTAAATATTATAGCCAGATCCCGTGCAAAACAATCAATGAGCTGAGGCGACCACAAGAAAACTTGGATCGCACTCTTCCAGTGTACTATCTGACTAGCCAGCCAATTTGTAACACCATGTCCGATACTCTGTTCATGTTCGGTGCCAATATCGTTTTAACGCGACCGCTAAAGCGACAATTAGTATTAGCGTCAATACGTCTGTTATTATACCTCTGTATTCTCGCAGGCGATCTACAACACACATGCTGCTTTGCGAATCGCGCAACATCTCATTGAGTTTTATGGTAATTTCCAAATTATGCACTGTAGCCTTGTTGTCTGTCAATTCAACTTTGCACTTGCCAATGTGTTTCTCAAACGCGGTAAGGTCCTCGCTATATGAAGAAATGTTCTTGGTAAACTTGGAAATGAAAGAGTTGTTATCGTTGGTTTCGAAGGCAGAACGCACTTTTTCAATACCTTTTTGAGCAACTTTATCTTGAATTTGTCGTATAGATTCTTGGGTCGTGGCTATGTCCCGCTGTAAAGACTCAAGCTCCGCGAAGGACTGGTTCATCGCGGACTCTCTGCTAGCTAGCTCTGAAAGCGTGCTCCTCATAAGCAAGTTGAATTTGGAAAGCTCATTGGTGAGGGTTGGGGTTGATTCACAATGAGAGTCGGGCCTGCAGCAAGTCTTATTTCGCAGCGCGCCTTCGTGTATGGCAGCACGATCCTTCAGATCGGCCAATACTAGATGACACAAACTTTCGTCCTGAGAATGCAGCGAAACCGACGATGGTTCGGAGGCGTGTGACACTTGTACATCCGGTTTGTCAGGAAAATCGTCATCTAGGTTGAAAAACTGATGCACTAGTCTCTTGCCGTCATCTCTTTCATGTAAGTTTCTAGTAGATTTGGAAGCGGTTGCAGAGCGTGTATTTCGGCCCGCTAGGTGGCTGGATGAAGATCTGGTGAAGGCTGGCAAAGACGCAGATGAGCTATTAGGGGCTCTTTCCAAATTCACAGATAGGTCGCTCTTGGAGGAAAGCTGGGGTGGCAAGGAATGGTTTAGGCCCGATTGGAATAGGCATTCACTGAATTTGCCCATGGACGCAGCAGTGTAGTCGCCTGTGTTCATGGCGTAGCGTTCGACATCGCGCCCACTGTGAAAGGAGTGCTTGGGCAGCTCGCCATGATGGAAAGACGAGTGTCGAGCTCTGCGTAGGTCTTGACCGTAGGACGAGAGCTGGGCTTGCATGGTGTATACCACTGA
Source organism: Lachancea nothofagi CBS 11611 (assembly GCA_900074755.1). Taxonomy (NCBI): domain Eukaryota; kingdom Fungi; phylum Ascomycota; class Saccharomycetes; order Saccharomycetales; family Saccharomycetaceae; genus Lachancea; species Lachancea nothofagi. Next base: position 219,038 of record LT598446.1, on the reverse strand, counting down.
GAGTTTTGCAGTAGAACTTTTGTGTGTGTCTAGGAACTTTGAGTTACTATGAGTTGGAAAAGTATAGTTGCAGTGAAGTCACAAGGATACCTAAGGACACCTTACAAGAGTGTAAGTTCAAGCACAAGAATGAATCTGAGGATAAGGTGACAAAGCAGTCATTGAGAGCCGGCCTCCAAGTGTAGCGGGAAACGTAGATGTATAATGACCGAAGAAACATATTCATAGCTAGTATTTCTACAAAATTACAAGCCAAGACAGCAGAACTGAAAGCGTGTGCCACGAAAAGATATGGCATAGCTTTTGCTGCGGAATCAAGGCGATATCAGCAGTAGAAGCATGCTAGCAAACCTACCAAGCTTGCAAAGACGTTTAGGATAAACGTCTTTCACGGTCAAAATTAAAAAGTTGACATCGATGAAAAAGCGTATCAGAGAAGTTCGACAGATTTGCCTCGTTAAGCACAAATTACGTAGCCCATCACTTCAAGTTAAGGCCATCTTTAAGGCATCTTGAGGAATGGTCTACTAGATTCGTGTACTTTAACGTGTCCTAGTGTTTTTGAACTGTTTCAAGCAGAAAAAAATTGGTACAAATTTGTACACTTGCTCGAAAGAAAAGTCTAAATCAGTGTGATATTCAAGAAACCAGGCGTTTCACAGCTGTTTCTCAGGTTCTCGACGAATTCAAAAGTATCACAACGAGGTGCTGGAGGCATTGGAGCTTTTACAGCAGATCGGAAATCGAAGTGCTGGCTACAAAGTGCTTATTAGAAGTCGCCAGATCAGTGTTTTGAAAGAACACGAAAATCAGAAAGAAGAATAAGGCACGCATTTCGAATTATGTCGTACGAGGTAGGGACTAGATGCTGGTATCCAGACAAGCAGGAGGGATGGGTAGGAGCCGAGGTATCTAAGTTTGCACATCCTGCGGAAAACAAGTACTGTCTGACTTTGACGTTAGAGAACGGCGAAACCGTGGATATCGAGACTGAATCCCTCCAAGAACAGCAGAGCAACGACAAACTGCCGCTTCTCAGAAACCCGCCGATCCTGGAGGCGATCGAAGATCTGACGTCGCTGTCGTATTTGAACGAACCTGCCGTGCTACATGCCATCAAAGCCAGATACGGCCAACTTAACATTTATACATATTCCGGGATTGTACTGATCGCTACGAACCCGTTCGACCGTGTAGAACAGCTTTACTCTCAGGACATGATTCAGGCCTATGCCGGCCGTCGCCGCGGTGAGCTGGAGCCCCATTTATTTGCGATAGCGGAAGAGGCATATCGATTGATGAAAAACGACAAACAGAATCAAACTATTGTGGTGAGCGGCGAATCTGGTGCCGGTAAGACGGTGTCGGCCAAGTACATCATGCGATACTTCGCGTCCGTAGAACAAGCCATCTCCAATTCGTCGAGCTCGAATCACCACCATCTAGAGATGTCAGAGACCGAGCGGCAGATTCTGGCTACAAACCCAATTATGGAAGCTTTTGGTAACGCTAAAACTACTAGAAACGACAACTCATCGAGATTTGGTAAGTATCTCGAGATTTTATTTGATTCCCATACATCCATCATAGGTGCAAGAATCAGAACCTATTTACTGGAGCGTTCAAGGCTAGTTTTCCAACCACGAGCAGAAAGAAACTACCATATCTTCTACCAAATCTTAGCGGGCCTTACCGACGACGAAAAGACTAAGCTTAAGTTAACCAAAGTAGAGGACTATCACTATTTGAATCAAGGCGGAGACTACAGAATCAAAGGCGTAGACGATGCTGCTGACTACCGCGAGACTATCGATGCTCTCAAAATGGTTGGCTTCTCGGGCGATACGCAACATCAACTTTTTAAGATCTTAGCTGCACTACTGCACATTGGTAACATCGAAGTGAAAAAGACAAGAAATGACGCCTCTCTAAGCTCGGATGAGCCCAATCTACAAATTGCTTGTGACCTCTTAGGAATTGATGCTTCCAATTTTGCGAAATGGATAACCAAAAAACAAATCACAACGCGATCTGAAAAAATTGTTTCGAATTTATCCTACAACCAAGCCATTGTGGCCAGAGATTCTGTGGCCAAATTTATATTTTCTGCCCTCTTTGACTGGCTGGTGGAAAACATAAACACGGTGCTTTGCAACCCTGAAGTCACTAATCAAATCAAATCGTTCATTGGTGTTCTGGATATTTATGGGTTCGAACACTTTGAGAAGAATTCTTTTGAACAATTTTGCATTAATTATGCAAATGAAAAATTGCAGCAAGAATTCAATCAGCATGTTTTCAAGTTAGAACAGGAAGAGTATGTTGCTGAGCAAATTGAGTGGTCTTTCATCGAATTTAATGATAATCAGCCATGTATTGATTTGATTGAAAGCAAGCTAGGTATATTATCCTTGCTTGATGAAGAATCCAGATTACCCTCCGGCTCTGATGAAAGCTGGACCCAGAAACTTTACCAAACGCTGGATAAACCTCCAACAAATTCTGTGTTTTCGAAACCAAGGTTTGGTCAAACTAAATTTGTTGTCTCGCATTACGCGTTGGACGTTGCATATGACGTCGATGGGTTTATAGAGAAAAACAGAGACACTGTATCTGATGGTCACCTTGAAGTTCTAAAAGCAACCAAGAACGAAACTCTCTTGTCTATTCTTGATATCATTGACAAAACTGCCGCTGCTTTGGCAGAAAAACAAGAAGCAAACAAAAAACCAGGTCCTGCTAGAATGGTAAACAGAAAACCCACACTGGGCTCCATGTTTAAGCAATCGCTTATTGAACTAATGAACACTATCAATTCCACGAATGTTCACTACATTCGTTGTATAAAGCCGAATGAGGAAAAAGAAGCTTGGGGATTTGATAACCTTATGGTTTTATCTCAACTACGTGCTTGTGGTGTTCTGGAAACCATTCGAATTTCATGCGCTGGGTTTCCGTCTAGGTGGACTTATAATGAGTTTGTTTTGAGGTATCACATTCTAATCCCATCAGATAACTGGACCAAAATGTTTACGTCCGAGCCCTCTGAAAATGATATCAGAGACCTATGCAAGCAGATTCTAGATTTGACAGTCAAGGATAAGGAAAAGTATCAGCTTGGTAATACCAAGATTTTTTTCAAAGCAGGTATGCTGGCATATTTGGAGAAATTAAGAACCACCAAGATGCACAATGCTTGTGTTCTAATACAAAAACAAATAAAGGGATTGTATTACCGCAGAAAATATCTTGACATTAAGAGTGCGATCTATAACGTCCAAGCGCTCGTTGCAGGCCATTCACGTCGTAGAAGAGTTGATCACGAATTTAGAACTTTAGCAGCGATCACCTTGCAGAGCCTGTTCAGATCTTTAGCTCAACAGAAATATGTGAAGACTACAATGATTTCCGTCGTTAAGGTTCAATCATTGCTCAGAAGACAAATTGCACAAAAAGAAGTGTTGCAGAAACAAGAATTGGAAGCAGCTGTGTCCATTCAGAAGAAAATTAGAGGGTTTGAACCACGAAACAACTTCAATACAACTAAAGGATCATCTGTCCGTATTCAATCGTTAGTCAGAAGGAAATTGGCCCAGAGACAACTGAAGCAACTGAAGGCTGATGCAAAATCCGTTGATCACTTGCAAGAGGTCAGTTACAAGTTGGAAAACAAGGTAATTCAACTCACTCAGAATTTGGCGGATAAGGTGAAAGAGAATAGAGAAATGAGCTCGCGCATTACGGAACTGCAAACATCGCTGAACGAGTCAGCTAATATAAAGTCTATCTTGAACTCACAAAAAGAGGAACACTCTAGAGATTTGAAAGAGCAGCACGATTCACATAATGCTGACCTTGCCAACAAGTCTCACCAGCTTCAAGAGGCCAAAGCTGAAATCGTTGCTGCAAGACAAGAAATTGACGTGCTATTGTCAAAACAAGAGGAGCTTAAGAACGAAGTACGTTCAAAAATTGAAGAACTTCATCAAGCGCAACAAGAATACACAGACTCACAGACACACAATTCAGACTTGAAGAATGAGGTGAAATCGCTTAAGGATGAAATTAGTCGCTTGCAGAGCAGTATACGCAGTGGCAGTACCAACGGCACTATGATTAACACGCCAACTAAGAGTAGAAGGTTTAGTAGCCATAGCAGTGTTACTGATGGAACTTCTCCAAGACAGTTGAATGTTATTTCCATGAACAACGGAATGGAAGATGATGCTAGGTCCACTGCAAGCGCACTATCTCAAATCAACGATGAGCTTTACAAAATTCTTGAAGACACAAAGACCCTGAACACAGAGATTGTTGAAGGGCTACTGAAAGGCTTTAAAATACCAGAAACTGGTGTAGCCGCAGAGTTGACAAGGAAAGAAGTCTTGTATCCTGCCAGAATAATGATCATAGTTTTAAGTGATATGTGGAGGTTGGGATTGACCAAGCAAAGCGAAAGTTTTCTAGCGGAAGCTATGTCTACCATCCAGAAACTTGTTACAAGCTTGAAGGGTGACGATATGGTCTGTCATGGAGCTTTTTGGCTAACAAACGTTCGCGAGCTGTACTCCTTTGTCGTTTTTGCTCAGGAGAGCATCCTCAATGATGATTCTTACAATAGCGGATTGAACGAAGACGAGTACAAAGAATATGTTACCTTAGTTACAGAACTCAAGGATGACTTCGAATCTTTGAGCTACAACATTTACAATATCTGGTTGAAGAAGCTTCAAAAGGACCTGGAGAAAAAAGCTGTTTCTGCAGTTGTGATGTCTCAGTCGCTGCCAGGTTTCATTGCTAACGAATCAACTCAATTTTTGGGCAAACTTTTCACGCAATCCAACTACTACAAGATGGATGATATTTTAACGTTTTTCAATAGCATCTACTGGTCCATGAAAACTTACCATGTTGAACAGGAAGTGTTCCGCGAGGTCATCATAACACTATTGAAGTATGTTGACTCGATCTGCTTCAATGACTTGATCATGAAAAGGAACTTCTTGTCTTGGAAGAGAGGACTACAGCTTAACTACAACGTGACAAGGTTAGAGGAATGGTGCAAATCTCATCATATACCCGAAGGTACCGATTGTCTTCAGCATATGCTGCAAGCTTCTAAGCTGTTACAATTAAAGAAGGCTAATTTGGATGACATTGATATCATTTGGGAAATATGTTCTTCTCTGAAACCTGCCCAGATTCAAAAATTGATCACACAATACGCAGTGGCAGATTACGAAGTGCCAATTCCTCAGGAAATCTTGACCTTTGTGGCTAATCGAGTCAAAAGCGAGTCATCATTATCATCGGATGGTAAGTCTCAAACACACAGCAGTGACATTTTTCTCACGGTGGAGAGTGGTCCTTTTGAAGATCCTTTCAATTTGATAGAGACCAGGAAATTTGGCAAGATCGAAGCGTATATTCCTGCCTGGATGAATTTACCTGTCACTAGAAGAGTCGTTGAACTAGTCACCCAGCATGTGACGGTACAGGAAGTACAAAGGGCGGTTTAGTTTGTAGCACCAAGGTCGTATATATATTATTGCATCGAAGTTTAGTTTATATCATGTAGCCACTTTTAACAGGCTATAGTCTTGGACTCGCTATCATCAAAGATGAAATTGATGTACTCGCCAGGATGTTTTACTATATTCGTCAAAAACGCAATAAGTGTTTTGACACCGCAGTGCTCTAGTTACCTTAATTCATGAGAAACTTACCCAAAACTTAATATACATAGCACCCGGGCTTTACATAGAGAAAATGAGAGAGCGAGTTTATTTATTCCGAACTCGGCTTGGACTCAATTTTAACGGCTAAAATGGACTGCGATAGGGACGACAATCACCACGAGCAGAATGATTACTGCCAGAACCAAGCATAGTCTCATCTTTAAATCCTTCCACCACATTTGCTTTCTTACTCTGTTTGCCCCCCTCTTGAAACCTTGGGCAGAAACAGCTAAGTTATCGGCTTTATCTTCAATCGATGTGAGTCTTTCACCACGCTCAGCTACTTTGTTGATGTTGTCCCTCATTATGCCAACAGTATCATCGATTTCCTGGTCATTGTATTTTGTTAGTAACCAAACATGAACTAAGCCTTAAATCGCCATCGCGAACTTTTAATGAGTTAGAATGGCGTATCGAAACTTACCGCTTTCAAAGCAGCCGCTTTGGTTTGCGAGTGGGATTCCTCAGCTGGAATATATGGGTCATAGGGCACAGAAGATGACATTTGTGTTGGTATTTCGATAAAGTTAAATATAATATCGACACATACTTAATTTGTCAAATTCCTGTAACTGTTATTCTTATTTTTAATACATCAATACATCACACTTTGTTATCACCTATGACGAGCTCTGCCAGTAAGGAAATAAGCGATACGACAATTCACAAGAACAAAGGCGATTCATACTAAGATGCATGCAATTAACTGATTTCCAATTCCAGATCTTGGGTTCTGAGGCACGCGGAAAGATGTTAACTTTGGATTAAGTTGTTTCTATTTTTCGATTTTACCGATGCCCCGTTTTAGAGACAGAGCCAACCGACTAACATAGTGGGTAAGCTTTTAGAAGGCAAATGATCGATACAAATCTCAATGCAAAAGCTCCAAGTAATGAATTTTATTAGTAATTCAACTAACGCATTTGCTTTTATTAGGTGATGTGCAGGGTATATAATGATCCGCTCCAAGTGGGTGTTGTGACGATCGAAAATAGCGGCTACGCACATTCACTTTTTTGTCGTTGCCTCTGATCTTCCAATGATAAGTCAAGTTATTGACCAGTTTGTGGGATTTTGTGGCCTGATGTGTCTCCCTGAGAGTGGCAACATCGGCGGCAGGGGAAAAAACTTTGACAACAACCCCGCCTTGCTGTCTTTTCATAATTTTCAGCTGCGTTTTTGCATTTGGGTTTCCGTGTCATTCTTTAGTTAGATTGCAAAACCGAACTAACAGTTTTGTTTTGCCTACTAGTATATTCATAACTTAAGGCAAGACTTGACACATAGTCTGTTGTGAGACTTGAGTTGAAATCGTAGTTTCCTTCCCTTTTAGCTAGAAATTGCTTTTAAAACTACCACACTATCAGCTCCCACGCCCAAGCCCACTTCTTAATAATAGTTTTTCCCAGCGCCCAGCACTTTAAAAGACCGAAGTCATCAAAAAAGCCATATGCGGTCTCCGCATCACCTCTTGTAAGTATGTTGCATTTGATCGACACGCGCTTGCAGAGCCTTCAAATCACCCAATATGTCTTCGGATTGAGAACCATTTGCGGGGGATTGAGAATAGAACGGCATCTGGGGAACGGGCGATGGCGAAAAGCTGTGATACTCCCGCGGCTGAATATTATAGCTATTGCCGGTATAGCTTGAACTTGGCGGTCCTGTGTAATTGGCATGTAGATAAGTCATGTCTGGCCGGGAGTGAAATGTGCTATGATTGTTATTAGCTGGATATGTACCACCCCCGTTTGTACTCATCATCGGAGACATTTGTCCATGCTGCATGTTCAGTGTGGTTGGGCTGCTTGTTTGATTTATTTGCATCGTACTAGCGTTCGGAGAAGGAGAGCCTGACATCAACATTTGAAATTGATTGTTAGCACCAAAGTTGGGTCTCAAATGATCCTGACTTGTCATTTGTGAAGAGTTTCCATAGCCAGTACCCTGTGGCCTCACCAAATTAGGATTTGAGAATCCAGATCCATATGAAGTTGGTAAATGAGGCGATGGATTATGCGATTGTGCAAAATGATCGGGAGATTTTGAACCATGTTGAGCGGACTGCATGGATTGAAAGTGTGGAGGTTGTGGGTGGAAAGGGGAGTTGACAGTAGAAGTTGGCGTCCGCTCCGGAGTCTCGGCGACACCCGAAGAATACTGCAAATGGTTTGGGTTGAAGTAATTTGGGCCGCTGCCCGTTGCTTTCTGCGGTTGTGGCTCCACTTGAGCATTCGCTTGCTGGCGAGATAAAAAAAGATTGTTAGTGGACCCAGTTGCTGTGGGTTTCAATGGTTGTGTAGACTCTTCGTGAGTTCTTTGAGACAAATGTTCTGTAGGATTTTGGCTTGTACGGAAGAGGTAATTAGCAGATCCGGTTGCTGTCGGTTTTAAAGGTTGTAAAGGCTCTTGATGCACGCTCTGAATAGGTGGTTGACTGGATCGAAACAAATGGTTGGCTGACCCTGTGGCTGTAGGCTTAAGGGGCTCCAGCTCATGGTCAGCAATTTCTTCATTGGGCAACTGAGTAGGAAGACCACCTTGAGCGACACTATCAGCATTGTGAATTTGTTGAAAATGATTCAAGGACTCTTTCATGTCCTCCAAGACATCCTTCTCTTCCTGCGACTCGGGAACTTGCTCCGACGGAGGCCTTGAAACCAACGCCGAGTTCTTTTTCCTGGCGGCTAAGCTTTTTAATAGTTGGTCCATTGGTAGAGATAAATCAAGCGGTCTATTCAAACTAGGAGCTTCTTCATCACTCAAAGAAGAATCGTCTGTCATCGTGGGTAACTGATCTTGAAATGTAATCAAATTGTCCGAGAAGCGCACCTTTTTCAGTTTCTTGATGTAATTAGTTATTTTTCGTCTCAATCGCTTCTTCTTTCGACCAGTGAGCAATAAAGATGCAAAACTATCGAAATCGACTTTCAATTCGGGTCCAGCCTGCGAATCATCGATTTCTTCGTAAACTTCTTCGTTTCCAGCCGATAAGATCGATTTCGGTCTGGGCACTGGGGCACGGTGTAGAATCATGCGTCTCGTTGGAAGAACATTATCTATAATAGCACGCGATATGAGTCTTAATACCGCAAAGAACTGACCGATGTTCAACGAGTTCCTGCAAGTCTTGAAAATATGATCAATTCTCTCTTTCACGGAGTGAGAAAGGGGAAAATTCGCCATGAAATGAAAGACATCCTCGAGCCTTATGAGCTTGGAATTTTTCCGTGTCGCGATGTACCCATACCATCTCAGGTACGTTCTTGCTTCCTCCTTGGAAAGCTGACTTCTAGATAACGAGAGAGGCACTTGTAGGTCCTCGTTAGTTTCAGAGTAGGGCCCTATTCTCTCAGATACAGTTGGGTTCTGTTTCAAGATACTTATATCATGTTGGGAAACGCAATTGTCCAGATCACTTGAAAACTGGCCAAAATCAAATGATACCGGAGGCGGAGGCTCGGAAGCGTCTAATTGCTCCGCATCATTTGCTGAGAGCCCAGGCACATTTAACCAATCAAAAGACATTTGTATGAGCTAGAACAAAATCTCTTGACCTCCCTGGGTGAGCTCAAACACTTCTTTATTTGAACGTTGATGAAGAGCCTTATTTAATATAATTAAAGATTGAATTATTGTTAGTTCAATTCTTGCATAAGGCGACATATTTAAAAGTACATGATGAAGTTTGGCAGAGGCAAGAGAAAAGGCTCTGTCAAAAGAGCTTTCAGAGATGGCGATGATAGTTCTCAAGACTCTGATTCTGATCAAGGCTTTGAGCACTATTTGAAACGTAAATCTAGTGCAATTGCTGGAAATGTACCTAAAAATGGAGAGACCGTCGACTTAGGTACCTTAGATCGAAACATGGAGGACAGAAAGGTAAAACCTCAGTCCTCGAAGCTTATCGGAAAGTTCATGGCAGCAAAAAACCAGAGAGAAATGGATAAACTCCATCAACAGTCGTTGAAAGTCGAGCTTGAAGGCCAAAAGATGGGCACGTCCGAGAGATATGTTACTGAAAGCTACAAGGGTCTAAAACACGAAATGGACGACGCTTCCAAAGCAGCAGCAGAGGAGGAGTCGACAGAGGCCGAAAACTTTGGTGGCCCCAGTGTACAGCTTCAGACCTTTTTGATGGACAAGAAAGAGCCGGACGCTTCCGAAGCACACCATTTGCCCTCGGAAGAGAAAGTCTCACAAGCATTGACCAAGAAGGCGCCTTTCAAAAATGACATATATGTCGTAAATCATCACGCCAAGACAGTGGAATACAACAACCCCATATCATTGCCTAAGCTACCGCAATATTCTCGCGAGAGGCTTAGCGTAGAGTTTATGTCTTCAAATAAGACTTCTGAAGAGATAGCGAAACAAAGACAGCTTTACCTACTGAGAATAGGGCTTGAAAGCTGAAAGTGGGTTCATGAATTAAGTCAAGAACCTTGATTTATACGTGCTCCGTCCCAAGGCGCATCAATCTATCCCTCCCAGGCCATTTATTCATCGATCGAAATATGAGGAGCATCGGGATATTCAAAACTACATTTTCGTGGATGAGCGGGAAGTCAAGTTGCGGCCGTTGAGCTTCAGCAACTGACAGTTATTGAAGTGAATGACACAACACGATTATACTCTTACGACCATCTCAAGATTACTATAATTGAATAAAACTGCCTCCCATCTATGCGCCCTATAGAGAAACTCTTTTCGAGGAGGCTATTCAAAGTTCTATAATCACTTTGCATCGGGCAAGTTATCAGAAAATGTGAGGGTCAATAGTGTAAAATTACGAAGTGCGTTCGATCCACTAGATGACGCGGAATGGAATTAATTAGTTATGTAAACGACCACTCGAATCAGATTCTGTTTCATTGTTTTGGGATATTATGCTTTGCTGGGATCGTTTTGATATGGTTTGCTTGTTGCTTTTACCGGCTGGCTTCCTTCTTGATCTTTTTATCGTTGAGTCGGGAAATTTATCATCTGAAACAACTTCTTTGACAATTGAATCGATATCTACGTTCATGTTTGCTAGCGTTCTTTGTGTGCATTGCGCTCGAGGTGAGTCAATGCAATCGTTGAACATCTTGTATGCAGCACTTTTTGCGGCGAGTGTTCTGCGTGTCTTCCGTCTTGTTTGTGATTTAAGTGGTTTCGAATTTGCTTCCATGGCAGATTGATGCTGCAATTCCAAATCCTGTAGGTAATCGGCGCGATACGCCTTTTCGGGTGTATGAATGCTTGGCGTTTTCTGCAAATCTCCACGAGATTCGACTTCACTCCCACGTAAATCTAGGTCAGGCGCATTGCTTGGTGGAGATTCAGCCATGATGTTAATCTTCGGATGCTTTCCAATTTTTGTATCAGTTAAATAATCCAAAAACATGTACTTTGAGTTTTCTTCCAGTTCAGAATTTCTCTCATTGTTTTGTCTCAGGTAATCCTGCTCCAGTTCATCTACCTTCCATTTTACGGATTGAATTTGCAACCTTAAAAAGTAATCCAAATAGTCTTTGCTAAATGCTTTTTTATGTTTAGAAAATACCGGTTCCCTGTATTGGTATGGAAAGTGGGAAACGTCAATATCTTCCCTTTCGTCTCTTAGGTTACTATCGGGAAGTGTTAGTAGTTTTGTTATGTCAACAGATTCACCGTGCGGGATAGGAATCTTATTCGATGGCGTAATACAATCCATGTCAACCTCTTTTCTGAGAACATGATCAATGTCTATCGCAGAGAAGAAAGCACAGTTTTGCGGCAGGTCGCGTATTCCCATTTGTTCACAGAAAATGGCCCTGGTCCATATATTACTGATTTGCAACGCCATGGCAGTTCTATATTTGTCCTTTTCGGCAGTCAAGTATCGAATTTCGTCATGGATTGATATGGAGAGTCTAGCTTGTATGGCATATTTTTGGATCAGGTAATTCATCGAACAGCACAAGAGGTGCAAGTAGTCGACGCCGGAGGACTGAATTGCCCAATTGATTCTTGACGGAAGAAAAGTGTTTGAACCAAGATTGTGCTTCATAAGGGAGGAGGTAATTCCAGCGCCAAGAACAGGTGTTTTGGGAATGTCTTGTTCAGCTATGTGTTCCAGTTTGTTAAATAAGATGGACTCCGAGCCGCCAAACCAAAACTTCTTAAACACCTTAGAACGTTTTGTCAGGCCTTTGGTTGACCCATATAGCTTTTCAGCCATTTGCTTGGCTTCCGTGTCAGTTAAATTTGGATTAAACTTCTTCAATAGTTGAGTGGCGAACTTAACGCCGGCACCGTAAATTCTACCATAGTTGAATATTTTAGCCTCGTTTCTAGAGCACTTCAAAATGTGGGCTGTCTTGGTATGCAAATCAGTCCCTTCGCTTTTTGAACCCTCTAAGCACATCCACCCAATTGGTGTTCCTCCGTGAATGTTGAAAACTGAATCACTTACCAAGGACGCAATCCATAACTCTTCACTATCAACATCAGCGCCTACGAATGCGTAACCCTCTGGTGCTTTAATTTGAGCTCTCAACTCTGAGCCAATTCTATTTGCTTTTGCATTTGAAGCTGTTAACCAGGTATTCTCCACAGAACGTCGTGTCACCGTTCCCATAGGAATAACAGTTGGTAGTATAATGCTCATTTCATCATCGCCCGAATTTTCCCCGCTTAACGTTTTAAACTGCTTCGGAAACTTTTCCGTGGGAACAATAAATTGTGACATGACTCGTTCACGCGCCGATATCCAGTATGAACATGACGAATTTATGTTTAAGGCTTCCTGCGCAAGATCTGAGTGTGCAGTCAACACGCCCTTCTCGAAATATTGAATGTACTGCTTACTCAAAAGGGCTGTACAATTGTATTGATGACCATTTGGATGCGGCACTTTGAAAAGTTTGTACCCCAGCTCAGTTTTCTCAACAGAGTCTGCAAGGTGATAGTTCTTGTCTTTCATTTCCTCTGTTCGAGCTTCCGGAACGGCGAAACACCATCCGCTGGAAGAGGTCCAAATAACTGGCTCTCCCTCCCAAGAAAGCTTGAAAAATAGAGGTATTGTTCTATTCCGTATGGTAATTATAGGTGTCTTACTTTCTTTCGAGGGAAATAATTGCCTGTACCATTCAGGAAATCCTGGTAGCTTTTGACCCTTGGCAGGTACGCCTTTTTTTGTGATCCGTAGAGGCTTAATAGTCCAATCCAGCTGCTTAAGCCATGGATCTTTCGAGATAGTTTCTTTGTCGTCTTTGAGCTTTACTACCTCTTCGACAATTGTAATAATCTTCTTTTCAATGCTTTGTTTACTGCTTTGATATTGTTCCTCCGCGCGCTCAATGTAGTCTTTCCAAGCGTCATTTCTGGTTGTGAGGATTGATGTTGATAGTAATCTTAATGCGCCAAAAGACACAGGATGCGGACACTTTAGTAAAAAGAGCGGGAGGACCACGTCGAATACGGAGCTTGTTGCTTCAACGTCCATGGCACAGTAATCAACCATAGCATTGAAATCGGATATAATATCATTTACGTCAAGGGTAGAAAAGGCATCTCTTTGGGTCTTATCTAATTTAATACCACAATGTAAGAGAGCCACATCACTCAACGAGTTCAGTGTAGAAACTGTGGTCCACGGTTCCTCAACATCATCCTCCTCCGAAATTCCAGGCTCTTCATCTTCTCGAAGCCCTTGAGCCTTTTGTTTCTGCATCCATTGTGGTCGCTGTCTCGAACACATTCCCGAAGATGCAATGTGTAATGACATCGTGTCCAAAAAAAAGGCTTTTGACTCTTGACAATTGTATTCTTCCAGCACCCGTGCGCGATCATAGCCGACATTATGACCTATCACTAGTCGAGTTTGATTCAAAGTATCCAAAGGGATTAAATGGGCCGGGTCCTCGGATTCACCGCATAGAAATGGAGAACACCAACAATACCATGCATTTTGTGACACCGCAACAGCGAGCGTCGGATAGGGAGAGATCTTGTACAGTGTTTCGACATCAAAAACTATAGTTTCTTCGCAAGGAAATGGTACGGGTTTTGGTTCTTCTCCTGATGAATATCGTATCCAGCCGGATTTTCTCAACCAGGTTTGAGGCTTCGGCGGCATTTGAGTAAATTTGTTGCGTGCTTTGTCTAAAAAAGGCTGGGACGCGTACAAACCCAGTTTTTGGAAATGTTCATCTAGGGATTTGCCCTGTAGTTTGGGTAAATCGAACGAGATGGGATTTGAAATTGAGGTTTTCTTACCCAATAAGCCATGCTTTTTCAAAAATTGTTGTGATAGTCGTATAAGCCTCTTCTTATCTTGAGGGTTAAGATCTTCCCTATGACTTTGTTCGGTACTAGGGCCAAATATTTGATTATGCAAATGTTGGCTTAAATGTTGGATTCCTACCGGATTTATGCGAGGCTTTTCATTGATAGAGTAGAATCGTACTTTTCTCCATACTCTGAACGTAGAGACGACCCTTTTTAAGCTCATTTGGTCGACTGGGCCTTGCAGCGGTGCAAATTTGATGCTGAAACTCTACATGAATTGGTGCTTTATTGTTTATTTACAATCCAGCGAAGAGCAGTAGATAGTCACGTGAACTAGGTAAATGATAGCAGCTCAAGTTACAGTACTCATTGGACTTCAAATCTTCATGCTAATGGGATGAATAGGATACTTATCATTGTTGTGGGTCCAGAATTTCACTCTGACCAGTCACTTTCGAACAAATTGAAGAATCTAGAATATCTCATTGTATTATGATGGTGAGCTACTGAATGCAATAATTTCAAAGAGCGATGCTACGCGAGTGTTAAAGGGCTAATTAATTGACGCCAGTGTTAAAGGACTGGTTTATCGACGTCTTGTCCACCACAAGTTTTTGACAGAACAAAAAAAGTTGTCGAAAAAGGGTTTTCTTTCACCACAAGATTAATTGCTTAACCGTCCATGGCTTCAGGGTTGACGCTAGAAAAATAAATCTATTTGTTGGCGGACTCCAGAAGGGTGCCATGAGTAAACTTTGATCTTAAAAATTAACAAAACTTCGTAAAACTGTTCAGAAAACTATTTACTAAAAACCTGTAAAAAAGTGGTCACTAGCCGGAGCTTACATGCCTCTCATGATCACTCTTGACACAACTTGAAATCCTTGCACCTTGCCGTATATTTTCGTTATAATTTTCAAATTCGGGTACCGTCCTCACGTGGCACCACCTTCTACGAAGATAGCGAAAAGTTCGAACTTTCCTTCACTTCCCCTTTAACTTCCCAGTACACACATTCTGATAACGCATCAAGATACGCATCAAGATAATTTCATTTCGAGTTAGGTACAATCAGTCAGTTCCGTGCAGTAGTGTGTAATTACAGTCCTTTTTGACCTTACACTTTGCTATTATTTTTGCCTGAATCTCAATTTAGTCACTGTCCGAAATGTCTACAGCTATCACCTCCTTGACACCCTCACAGGTGAACGATGAGCTCAACAAAATGCAAGCGTTTATCAAGAAAGAAGCTGAGGAGAAATCCAAGGAAATCAAGTTGAAGGCCGATCAAGAGTACGAGATTGAAAAAACTGGCTTGGTCCGCAACGAGATCAGCAACATTGACTCCGCTCTTGAGGAGAAGACCAAGAAAGCCGCTTTGAAGCAGCAGGTCACCAAGTCGACCATTGCCAACAAAATGCGTCTCAAAGTCCTTTCTACTAGAGAACAGTTGCTGGACGACATCTTTGAGTCCGCAAAAGCCGAGCTCAAGACTCTTTCCTCCAACAAGAAGAAATACGAGCCTGTTTTGAAAGCCGTCATTCTCGAATCCCTGTACCGTCTACTTGAATCAAGCGCTGTGATCAAGGTCAGAGAACAAGACACCAAGCTTGTTGAGTCGTTCAAAGATGCCGTTTTGAAGGAGTACACCGAAAAGACTGGGAGACAAACGAAGTTGTCTGTTTCTTCAGAGTATTTGAGCAAAGACGCCGCTGGTGGTGTCGTCGTCTCTGACGAGTCCGGAAAAATCGTTGTTGATAACACCCTTGAGGAGAGATTGACCATTCTCAACGAGGAGGCTCTGCCTGTCATCAGACTTGAGCTTTTCGGTATTTCAGAAGGTAGAAAGTTTTTTGATTAAGAGCAGCAGTGCTGTAAGACTAATGCCTACAACTGACATAATTTTTTAAGTGTAAGTCTACGTACTTGTTTCAATTAAACTGAGACTTAAATAAAATGAATGATAAATCGAGACTCATTTGCGACTTACCGCAGAAGATACTCGTTACCTTGAGGTCTCTTTTTCTTTTAGACCCAGTATACCTTTCATGAACTCGCTCGCTTTCTTATATTATATTTTTTGAAAATAATGGATTCTTTCCAAGATTCATAAGCTGAAGAGAATAATTCCGTCAATAGAGCATGTTCCTATGCCGCTCGCGGTCTTTCCAACTCTTTAATGGGCTCCGTCGACCACTAAGGCGCGTCTATCATCGCCTATTGACTGAACAAAGCCCAGAGATATTATCCTTAAAGCCTATTACGCCAAACGATGCATTCGTTAGTTGTACCGTCTTCAACAACCAAGGCGGAGTGTCTGCAGTATCGAGAAAATTTCCGAAATGGGCCTTTTTGAAGGACCACAGTTTGTACCCGCGAGACCTGCGTAAAATAGATGCTACAGCAGTTGACGTGATTCCTAGTATAGTAGTAAAACCTACCTGCATACTGATAAATTTATTGCATATCAAAGCCATGATTCAAAAAGATTCTGTGTTTGTGTTTGACACCTCCAACTCAGAAGCAGCCATGAAGTTAGGAGTGCTCATGTATGATTTGGAATCCAAACTTTCATCAGCTAGTGGCAGCCATATGGCACAACTTTATGAGCACCGTGCTTTGGAAAGTATTTTAATGAATGTCATGACATCCCTCGAAACTGAATATAAACTGCATTATTCCATATGTGGAATTATTTTGAATGACCTCGAAGATGAAATTAACAGAGATAAGTTGCGAGATTTGTTGATCAAATCCAAAAACTTGTCCTCATTTTACAAAAAATCTTTATTGATACGAGATGTGCTAGACGAGCTACTGGATAGCGACGAAGATCTTGCTGGGATGTACTTGGGAGTGCATAAAAGCGAAAATGACGATTTTGCTGATCTCGAAATGCTTCTGGAAACCTACTATAAACAATGTGACGAATACGTGCAGCAGTCAGAGACTCTCATACAAGACATCAAGTCTACTGAGGAAATTGTGAACATTATATTAGACGCGAACCGAAATGCATTGATGCTTTTTGAACTTAAAGTAACTATTCACACTTTAGGATTCACAATTGCTACTTTAGTACCAGCCTTTTATGGTATGAACCTAAAAAATTTCATTGAAGACAGTCCATGGGGATTTGGGAGTGTGCTTGGTTTCTCGATCGTAGCTGCTCTGGGGGTTACGTGGGCCAATTTTAGAGCTCTGCGGTCGGTCAAAAAATTAACAATGATGAACAATCACACTGGTGTAAACTCCGCGAAACATGTTGCCAACGCTAAAAGCGCCGTGGAAACAGAGGTACCTACGCTGCCCCGACGCTGGAGTCATGCAATGCGTGTCATGTGGCGCGGAAATAGCTATAGAATGCAGAATGGAAAAGAAAGAGACATGATTTGGAAGTGGCTTGTTGACGACAAAAAGTGAGCCCTTATTAGGGAAAAAAGCTTTAATTAGCGTTCAAAAAGGTACTTCCGTAACCTTGGCGAGGCAATCGAAAAGGCTGAAGTCTCAAGATGAGAGCTATATCATCATTTACGTCACGTATAACTGGTCCTATTTTATTATCACAGAAAAGTTGATAGCTCGACTACAGAAAATAAAAGGGTAGCCGAAGCACAAATATAGGATACTAAAGCTGCCAATTCTAGTCCTCTTGAAGTCTATTGTCGAATGTACGTCAAAGCAGCGGTGTCTGCATCTCACTCTGCCACAAAAGGAGGTGTTGTTCTCGATCAATACGATGTCAAATTGATAAAGTGTCGAGTAGCCATTTTACGGTTGACGGAGTTTTTGCGGATATTTAAGATCTTAGAGGGCACTCTCAAACGCAGAAGTGAAAATAAAGTTATAATACCATTAATCAACTACATCCTGGCTCTGTATGGCGGTCCAACACTAAATATCTCGGAAGTGTTACGCAAAAAGTTCACGACCATAAGTGAATTTAAGAACTGTAAAATACCTGAACTTACGAAAACAGCTACTCCAGGGCCTATCCATCTCGATTCGTACTTTCCTGAGGTGAGTTCAGATCGGACTTCGTACAAAAACGACGTGTACAACCCGGAACTGCAAGGCAAACTTTTACAAGTAGCCATTAAGATCACAGCTCTTGCACTACAACTCTACGAGCGGAAGTATCAACTATGTCTGATGGAGCGCAACGCCAACAGACCGACTGACATCTCGGGAAGATCGTCGGCCTTAGACGAAGCTGCTTTCGACGAGCTGGTGGTACCAACGGAAGTTTCAATGGCTCTAGACCTTGCAGTACTAATAAAAGATTCAACTGCAGATACCTCGGACGTGTCGTTCCAAAAACTAAATTTGCAAGTTTTGACCAAATTTAAAGATCATATGAACGAAAAAGCCTTACGTCCCATCAAGTCGTATCACACATCTCTATTTCGATTTTCTAGGGCCACGTCTTTGAGTCAGGCCAAGATTATCATGAACTTGCCGCATTGGCAGTATACCATGCATCGAATATACGCCTTGCTGCTGCGACTCTTCTACATTTTAACAATCACGAGAGCATTTTTGAGGCAAATCTACATTCCGAATAAAAGTTATTTTGCTGCCCCGGGCACTCAGCTGCGATCCGCAAATGTTTTCGAGCTTCGCGAACTTTTGCAGAATATTGAAGGCATCTGCTTTGACGACAACGATCTTGATCAAATGGTAAAAGATCTGGATCGCTATAACCAAAGTGGATCTTCATTAGTAGTACAACCTACAAATATTTCGCAATCGTTCAACAGCGATGTCACTGTGGCTATCAGGAAACTTAGGTTTTATTTTCAAACTCTCGAGACTTGGATTTCCGTGTGGACGGTCATACAAGAAAACAAACCAATAGATGAGAAACTGAAGGCCCTAGATGATTCTGAGTTGCAGAAGCTTGCTGAGGAAAGACACTCTAACGATAAACTTGAGCATACCGAAATGAAGAAGAAAGAGGCTGCTGCCAAGGATGAATCTGAAAAGGAAGCAGCGTTAAAAAACCAGACAGGTTCTGTCAAAACGATCTTCAGGAGGTCTTCCATAGGAGGATCAAAGCTCTCACCAATATCAAGCAACAGCTCTTCACCAGGAACTCTTTCTCCTGCAAATATGAGCAGGTCACCATCTCTAAATAATAGGAAATCAGCAGTTCCTAATAGAGTTTCTAGGACAGGAAGTAACTTGACCTCGCCTTTGGCCTCTAGACGTGGATCAATGGCCGAAACCAATGGGATTCTTGCTAACCGAAAGTCGACCCGCGAAATATCACCATCTGGAACAAAAATTGCCAACGGGGATGATGAAAAGCCACACAACATCCCCGGAAGGAAGAGGTCTACCTCTTTGCAATCTTCACTAGTACAAAACTCTGGCGGAGTAGCTGGGGATACTCAGCGCTCCAATTCCCTCCAAGCAGGCGCAATCTTCAATCAACGGATGATTCGAAACACTTTTGCTCAAGTATCGGGCAACCTTTTGGGAACGGGGAACTCTTTGCAAGAACGACCACTATCTCGGCTTTCTACTCCTATCAACGGCTTAGGCAAAATTAGGCGATCAAGTTCACCATCTCCTCTTCGTAAAAATAAGTCGCCTTCAAGCAAGCAATTGCGGGGCAAAGAGTCCCCTCATGCCGATTGCTTGGTTTTAGACAAGGAAAAACTAGCTTTCGTTACAAAAACAAGCTCCGCCAATAGTGATACGGAATCTGCAGATAAGTTCACTGATAGTGAACTCGCCAATGCGGATCAAGTTTCCGCTACAGAGTCTGAACGAAAATCAAGCGAAAATAGCGAGGAGTCAGACATTGAGGCGCGTATGGAGGTTCTCGAACTGGTCAAAAAAGTGCGTTTCACCGGAGTTCCTCCCATGTCACAAGACGAAGATCCGAGACCCAAGAAGAGAGGCTGGTACAAGAAGCCTGCTATTTTGCACTATCCCCCACCACCTCCACAACTTGCTGTTCAGCAGTATAGGCTCAGACAAGAAGGCTTAGCTTTTCAAAACAGCCTTCGGGACAAAGATACCGAAAACAGTACCATGGTACAGAAAAGATCCTCTTTACTAATGCAGAGTGAGTATTCCACTAATTCAGGCCACAAGCTTGCCTCGAAGCTACGAGACAAGCTCATAAGATAGTTATAGACATTGTAGACATTTTTTAAATTCGTTTATGCGCGCTCTATGTACCTCGAAGGTAAGAAATGCCAAATATGATAATGGTCTCTTTCTTCTGATATACAACAATGACGACAAAAATATAGGTTTCCGGGACTGTGGAAGCTGAAGCAAGTATACTCGAGGCCCGAGTTAATGCCAAAAAGTTTTGACAACAATAGATAGCCAGAAATACCAAAGATGAAGCGCCACCCTCAAGCTCACTACCCTTGAAAGGACAAAGGCCGCAAATTGTATCTTCTATCAAAAGAAGCTCTAGAGAAGACGACCCTATCGCCAATCTTACAAGTATATCACAAAAAGTCGATAAAGGACAAGGAGCGAAAAGACCTATAGACCGGACGCTTGATTTTTTACTGGAAAAGAATAAGTCCTTCATTCTATTAAAGACCATCGTGGCGGAAATCAAGAACAGCCATGATGTATTTGCGGCTATTTCAGTGATCACAGAAGGAGTCTTCCTTTCAATACTGTGGAATTATATTCCAGTAACTTCTTCGATGAATTGATTTCCTATACTTCCCTAACTAAATCACGGAAATCTTTGGTGCAGAAAGTTGGTCAGTATCGGCGATCTTTTGGCGAAGCATTTTTTGAATGAGTGGTCGAGAAATTGACGAATGTATGAAGAACTAAATGCAGCTTCCCAGAGAATTTCGGTAAAAAGTTTGGAACTGTGTTGGGCTGTTACTCTCATCTCTCCATTAATTCGGCCCTCCAGTGATTCTCGGAGCCGAAATGAGATGGATCTATGAATAGTGGGAAGTATATTGTATCTCAAAGAACCGTAGTGACTGCTTGGAAAGGTTAGCTAAAGCTGAAATAAAAAGAAATTCACTTCAAGTGGAAGATATACTGCACTTTCTGCGACAAATTATTGAAGCTCTGCAGTTCTTTATCGACACCCGTAACAATTTTTCAGGTACTTCACCAGATATGCTGCAAGTTGATGATACAAGCAGTACTCCTATTCCTAATGGCCTCTCCGTATTTTACTGATTGTATCATTTCTACAACATGTGTATTATGGCGTTCAAGGAAACAGCATTTCCTGAGTATTGTGATGGAAATATGAATTTATTATTATTTCGAAGTGAAAGGGGGGGTTCTTCCCGAAAGGAAAGAAACTGTGCTTAACGCTTTTTATCGTGCGCGGAGCTTTCGATGGGCATCTTGATATTATGAAAAGTAGTTGCTTGTGTTCTGTCGCGGCGGTGCTGAATGCCATCGCAAACTTTAACAATTATATAAATTGAATGCAAAAGGATGAATTCAGGAAGAAGTATGAGATGGCATACTTTCATGTCTGGCTACCTTTAAGAACCCATCGAAGACAGTCAAGTTCATCCCATGCACAAGCAAACGGAACTGTGCATCAAGGAAGAATTCGAAAGCTCTGGGTTTAAATGTGTGCAATATCAAGCTGGCTACAGGTTTGGCCTCCAATTTCAACACCGATGAGTGAGTACTGTACAAACACGACAAGGTGATCATTGGATTGGAACGAGAAATGAGGTGATTGAATGACGGTATGACAAAAGACTTAAATTTCCAAATCTCTTTAGATTGGCTATGTCCCTGTTTTATCCTAAAATTGGGCCAAGTGGCGACCAACGACTGCTTTTAGTTAGCGGCAAAACATCAAGAACATCTTGCAGGAGTCCCCATAGCGTAAAACGCGGAGGCTTATACTGCTGACGAATTGATTTGACCTTCGGGCTCATCAATCGAGATATTGGTATCCATCGCGTCTAGCAACTTTAAAGAAGCGAGTCACAAACCAATAATGCATCCTTTTACAGTCATTAATTTAGAAAGGGATTCTCTTTTTAGTGTATTGTAGTTTTGGTGATTATTTCCCAGCTCTGTCGGCTAGGTCTTTGTCATCTTGTACCATTTTGTCACTAAATATAAATCCATTATTTTTAATTCCGATGATCATCTTAATTTACATCAACATGATCCTAGAAATTAGATCACCACCATCGTCGGCTTTTATACTTGAGAAAGCATCTGTTTACCGGAGAGGGCGCACACTAAAATACATCATCTGCATTCGTACGCAAGGTTTTTAAAATTCATCAAAAGGTATATCAAAAGTGACCATATAACGAACAAAAAGTAAGCAGACTTTAGATCCATGTCGTTTGCAAATTCGCTAAGCTCTCTATTGCCTCGTCCTAAGCATGATATGCCACACGTGGAGCTTCTGAGGCAAACAAATGATGTTCAAGATGTTGTAGATGCTATTGCCAAATCGGAAAATGTTGGCTATGACGTTGCCGACTTTGGATCAGAAGGAACAAAACGAGAAACAGTTACTTTGGAGAATTTTTTGCCATTAAGACACAAGTACCCAGACTTGGAATTGCCCTTACCCACCGGTATCGAAATCCGTGAATCATACCAGCGCACCAAAGCTGTTTTTGACCAGATAATGAATGAGAAGCTTCGTCCACAAGGAACTAACGCTAATCCGCCGCCGGGTCATCCAAGCGGTGTGAAAACCATACAATACAATAGTTCAGGATTGCCTGGTGATAGTAAGACAAGGGCCATACAGATAGTGGATCAACAGGTTGACCCTCTGCAACCGAAGCTGTTCAAGATCAAGAAAATGGTAGCCCCGCCCGCGGACGAACCATTTGCACCGGTACTGCACAAGTCGGATGATAAAACTCCACAGCCCACCAAGGAGGAACGCGACCAGTGGAACATTCCGTCAGCCATTTCCAATTGGAAAAATCCTAATGGGTATGCAATTGAACTCGACAAGAGAGTGGCATCGGACGGTCGTTTTGGTAAGGATTCTGTTGCTCCTCGTGAAATAAGTGATGGATTTACGAAACTATCAGAGGCTTTAGATGTTGCTGAAAAGAAAGCCCGACAAGAAGTTAAGTTGAGAGGAGAAGCAAAACGAATGCTAGCCGAGCAAGATGCCAGAGATAAAGAAGAGAAATTAAGATTACTCGCTTTAAAAGCGCGTGAGGAAAGAAAGCGTTATGTTGGTTCAAGCTCCGAGGCTTCAGTTGAGCTTGGTGCTTTGAGAAAAAGAGAATCAGAGAAGAAAGATAGAAGGATACAGTTGGAAAAAGACTTACGGCAATCTAAGCTGAATACCGCTGACCGTTTGAGGGCTCTAGCAGCTAAGCAAAACCGAGAAATTTCGGATAAAGTAATACTCGGAGCCGCAAAGGCTAGCGATACGTCTGGCATTCAATATGACTCGAGACTTTTCTCAAAAGCAGCAAATGCTAACTCCCGCAGGAGCGATGAACAAGTGTACGAGAATCCTCTGTTTATTCAAGAGGGTATTAATACTATGTATCGTCCCAACTTTTCACAGATGAGCGAGGTGCAAAGGGCTGAAGATACAGAAAAAGCTGTAGGCATACAATTACTCGGGAGCACGGGCGAGAAAAGAAGCCGTGAAGGACCTGTCGAATTTACAGAAGCGGACAACGGGCAGCAGAAAGCAGATGACTCACAGTCGAACCCACCAAAAAAGCATCATACTTCCTGAAAGACATACCGTATTTATCATATCAAAAATCTATGCAGGTCGTAGACACATTAATAATCACATATTGAAACTTCAATCTTCAGTGTCATCGTCGCTTATACTATCGAAATGTTCTGTCGCTCTTTCCTTGTTGTCATGAATAATAGCTAGTAGTCTTTCATTTCTCCTAATGGCATGTTGCTCTATCCTTTTTATAGTACCACTTACCTTGACAGGGTTTATGATTAGGCCTTCAACTTCGTCTAATTTGTTCATGAGCATAAGCGCTATGATGACGAGTTCATAGTCCTCCCTACTGCATCGTATGATACCTGTCGATGTCCGGTTTGAAAAGTATTTGACTTGCAACAAGGAATTGACTTTGCCAGCACCATAATCACCAAAGTTGAATTGTAAAACTCTTCGCAGCTCATATATAATGGTTTTCGTTGTGATCTGGCCAGGACTGACTCTATGGTGTTGGAGCAAAATATCTTTGTTACCTCGCCCCTTCAAAGTGCCATCTAACGTATCGGCTTCGGGATATAACACCTCGAAAAGGATGTATCTACTCTTTAGGCGTACCATTACCCAGGGAGTATGCTAAATATTTTGTTCTTATTAAAGCGGCAGACTATATTCATCGCCGAGGCGGCTTGCCAATTAATTGAATTTGTAGAAATGAAAAAAATTGAACAAACATATCTATACCTGACAATAAATTCCATCGAAGTATATAAGGGACATTCTCGCACATCATTGTGAGCCCCTACCTGCGTCTCTTTTTTTATAGGCTTAAATTTACAGATTATAAGTACTAAATGGACAGTTTTTGCATGAAAAGTTGTTCCACTTCGGTTACAGCATTTTCGATTCCTTGTGGCTTGTCTCCAACACCTTGAAAAACGTTAGCCTTACCACCGGCCTTACCACCAATGTTGCGGGAGATTGCTTCTAGCAATTCACGACCATCGATGCCTTTTTCGATGGCAACATCTGAAATGTAACAACCGTGCGCGACTTTGTCGTTACCATTTAATAAATAAATAGACTTGTCTTTTGCAGATGTTTTCATGTGGTTTACAGCTTCTGTAATGGCCTTGGCATTGGTAGGGATGTCAACGTATTTAACGAAAAATTGAGCAGACTCATTTTCAGCGAAGAAGTTTTTAACCTCATCAACGGTCTGTTTGATTTCTTTCTTGGCTCTCGACTTGACTTCGTCTTTGACAACCTTATCAATTTTGCTAAACTTGGTTTTGAGAGCATCCTTTGCAACAACTGAAATAGTCAGCTGGCCTAATTTTACACCCAATTCTTTTAATCTCTTTTCCTTCAATGGAGAGAATGGCAATTTTTCAGCAGCTGCTAAGTCAGCGTCAAAGCTGTTTGCGGTTCGTTGCACTTCATGAGCTTCAGTGCCAGATACCGCAACAATTCTACGGATACCCTTTGCAATACCACTTTCTTCGATGATGATGAATTCCTTGATATCACTGGTCTTTGCGACATGAGTACCTCCGCAAAACTCTACAGAGAATTTTTGCCATTCTTCACTTGTTGGGTTAGCCAAAAGGTCATCAATTGGCATACCGACGGATACAACACGTACCGGGTCTGGGTAAGTTTCACCAAATACAGCACGCACAGACGAAATTTTCTGAGCTAATTCCAGAGGAACGTTTTTATAGTAAACTGTTAAATCAGCTTTGATTTGATCGTTACAGATACTTTCAACCTTTTGCAATTCATTCAAACTCAATCCCTTCTTGTGCGAAAAATCGAATCTGAGCTTTTCAGGTGCCACCAATGAACCCTTCTGATCCACCTCGCCACCTAGAACTTCTTTCAAAGCGAAGTTGAGAATGTGAGTACCTGTGTGGTTGTTTTTAATTGGGAAACGACGAAGTTCGTCAAAGGATGCAATTATCTTGTCACCAACAGACAATTTGCCTTCGGCGAGAGAACCGGTGTGGAATACGTAGCCATTGTAAAGTTGAGCATTTTCAACTTTGAATTCAACGGCGCCGTCAATGACTAAATTTCCCATGTCGTATTCTTGGCCACCCTGTTCAGCGTAGAAGCAGGTCGTGTCCAAAATAACACCGTATTGTTTCCCGACCTCGCTAACATGAGAAACGAAGCTTTCACCATCGTAGATTTTCAAAACGGTAGCTTCGATATTGGCTGAGTTGTATTTTGGAGAGTCGTCAGTTTTTGGAACATTCTCAGAATTCAAAGTAGAAATTTCGTGAACGTCCAGCTTTATCAAATCAGATGCACTTTTTTTACCACCTTTCTTAGATGCTTCGTAAGATTCTTGCTTAGCCTTCTCGAAACCAGGACCATCGATTTTCAAACCTTGTTCTTCAGCCATCAGTTCAGTTAAGTCGACGGGGAAACCATAAGTATCGTAAAGTCTCCAGACTTGCAACCCATCGAGAGTTTTGCTCTGAGTTTGAGACGCGGTTTGAGCGTATTTTTCGAAGAGTTTTTCGCCTCTATCGAGAGTTTTAGCAAAAGAAGCTTCTTCTTCATTCAGAATTTCGAATAAGTAGCTGGGGTCCTTTGCAATTTCGGGAAACATCGATTTAGTCTGCTCAATTAAGGTTGGAGCCAAATTCGAGAAAAAGTTACCAATCGGGTAGTTCATATATTTCCGTGCGTAGCGCGCGCCTCTTCTCAAAATACGTCTTAAAACATAACCTCTACCTTCATTGTTTGGAACACCACCATCGGCCAAGGCAAACATCAGAGTACGAACGTGATCAGCGAGAACTCTGTAAGCTGTATCAATACCATCAACGTCGTCCGCACCAAAATTGCCCGTGTAAGGTCTAGCGCCAGTAATTTCCTGAATACGAGAGAACAAAGGTTGGAAAACATCGGTATCGTAGTTAGATCTAACATCTTGTAGAACAGACACCAATCTCTCAAAACCCATACCAGTATCAATGTGTTTGGCTGGTAAAGGCCTTAGTTTGCCGTTTTGCTCTCTGTTATATTGAATAAAGACAATATTCCAGATCTCTAAAACATCTGGGTCGTCCATATTAACCAAAGACGCCGCGTTTCTTCCACCAATCCTGTCGTAATGGATTTCGGAACAAGGGCCACATGGACCCTGGTCACCCATCTCCCAGAAATTGTCCTGAGCATTACCGGTTAAGATATGGTCCTCTAGGACACCAACCTTTAGCCATAAGTCGCGGGCTTCGGTATCTGGCTCAAGCCCCTGTTTCGCGTCGCCCTCAAAGTACGTCACGTAAAGTCTGTCAGCCGGAATCCCATATACCTTTGTTAACAAATCCCAAGCGTACTCGATCGCTTCTTTCTTGAAGTAGTCGCCAAAGGACCAGTTACCCAACATTTCAAAGAAAGTGTGATGGTACGAGTCTCTACCCACATCTTCCAAATCGTTGTGCTTACCACCTGCTCTGATACACTTTTGCGAGTTCACAGCGCTTTTCAGAGTGTAGAAGTCAGAAGATGGGTCCACCGTTCCTAAAAAAATAGGCTTATACTGGTTCATGCCGGCGTTAGCGAACAGTAATGTAGGGTCATCATAAGGCACCACTGGAGAAGATGCTACGAACTTGTGTTCGCGCTCTTTGAAATAGTCCAAAAACGTGGAGCGGACGTTTGAAGCTGTCCATTTTTGCTTATCACCGACAGTCATTTTGACAGCGCTATGTGTAATCCGTCTTATACACTTAGAAAACACTTTCGAAGCGCTCTTTACAGGTGCCAAAGAGAGCTATTTCATGATGAATCATATTTTGATATCGTCAAGTTAAAAAATTTGGAAATAAGAAAATATACTTATCGTAAACTGTGATATAAAACTGTCGACCGTAAGCTTCGATATAATAAATGTTTGGCGATCTGATATTAATCGTGTTGCCAGTCATCGACTGGTTCTGCTAGTCCAGCAATTTGTCTTAATACCTAGAGCTACGGAATGCAATGAATTTAAAAAAGCTTCTTCCAAAACCAGAACTCTGTATTCCTCCGGCTTTTCTTCGATAAGTAATGACTTCAATATGCTGGAGTGTGTGTAGCGGTGCATCGAGGCGCTTTCTAGCCTATATCATCAGTTCTCTGCTTTTGAGCATGATCATCACCTCGTATAAAACTACTCAAATAACATTCTTTATTTTGGCGCTTAATACAGGACCAAGTGATTGTGTATATCATCAGACGCAAGAGAGGTCGTTTGATATTCTTCCCTCGAGATGCTAGTGTTTTGGCTCCTGGCATCACTCAATTATATTTTTTCCGGAGCACTTTACGTGAGCTTTCCTAATGCCACATCTGGAACAACGCTACGGACATGGAATACTTTGAGGTATCTGGTGGACGATTCTGACCTTTTACAGCGCTTGTATTTCCAGATTGCTGGTGTAGATGAGGATTTTGATGACTACTCCGATCTAGATACACCTGCATTGCTTGTTGATCAAGTTGTCGCTTTTCTACAGTTACATGACCCAGATGCAGCAGCGCTGTTTCCGCTACACTATGCTCTAGAACCAGGATTTAGCATGAATACTGATAATGATAACTATTTTATTTTGAACAAGAAACGGTTCTCTTCCTCTGAAGACTTATTTTATTTGAAAAGTGTGGATTTGAATGCTCAAAAGTCCATACCCAGCCAGCAATTTTTGGATTCCAAAGACGTGGTCATTGGATTTAATACCGAGGCCCCAATTGTGCAGTTTTATGGATGTGATCGGCTCCACGGCTGGGAGTCTTTCAATCGTAACCTGCTTATAGAATCACAAGCTGGAAAAATAAGGTTCATCTGGAGGAGTACATGCCCCAATGACTTACCTTTTCAGTATGAGCCTTCTGCGATAGCGTTGACTATTAAAGAAACACACTGGGGCGAACCTGTTGACTTAGCACTTGATGTACCTGGCGACTTTGGTTCTAGCAACCAACATTTTCATACGCACCAAATTGATGGATCGAAGCTGAGTAGTCTTGACATGAAAGTAACTGCCCTCATTTGCGACTTTCATGAGAAGAATAAGGATTTTGGAAAAACTCTCGCTCTTTTAAAGCAGATTGTTAACAGTTTGCCTGTCCTGGCGGTTGAGCTTTCGAAGTTACCTGCGAATTACGATAAATTGGATGAAGCTATTGAGACGTCAGTCGAGCAGGGAATTGACCATACCATGCTCGGACTTTACGTTAATGGGCAGTATTTTAAGCTTTCCAGTCTAGACAAAAGTACAGTAATCCGTTCTGTCACCACAGAATTGAAACACATCGATTTTTTAAGAAACCTTTTGCAAACATATCAGAACCTTGATGATCAAGCATCCACAATTATGGCTAAGAAATTATTGAATAATTTTTCTTCGCGATCATCAAAAACTCTTCAGAGTTCACAACCAGTGAAATATGATCTACACCGAGTTTCTGGGTTCTCAGAAAGTGTTATTTATTTCAATGATATTGAAAATGATCCAGAGTACAAGGAGAAGTTAAAGGATGATATTGGAGAATTCTTTAAAGAGTCCGAGTTTAGTCAATTACCTGCCTACAGAGAAAATTGGAACGAAGTGATTTTCGTGGTTAATTTTTCTGATTTGGCCTCGAAAGATACTTCAGAAGCTTTGCAAGGTCTACTGCGAGCTGTAGGTGTCGTTAAAAACGGATATCCTCAAAGAATTGGGCTCTTACCGATGACCACGGATCCTGAAGACATGGGCATCCTTCGCAGAATTTATGAGCTGAAAAACAGGGACTTAAGGTCTGTTCTCGAATACCTTAACGAGCTCTCTATTTCTGAAGGTGCCAGGGAAAGTGAGTTCGAAAATATTCCTCCAGTTTTGGAAATTCTGGGCTCAAAGTTAATGATAAAAAGCTCGTCAATCATTGTAAATGGCGAAATATACCCTTTCAAAAGCAATTTGTGGAATTATATCATTGCCAAAGTTTTGAAGAAAGATGTCTCGTACATTAAAGACGAATTGCGTCGAATCAATGCTGTTGGGGTTTTAAATGCAAGAGAAATACTTCATAGAAGATCATTTACCGAAAGAAATTCGAAGTATTTACCAGACTACTTTGAAGATGCAAGCTACTTTGTTTCCGATGTCAATACTTTGAAGGCTTTAGGAAAACGAACGATAGAGGTATCGAGGGCTGAAAGTCATAATCTTCTCCATACCATCACCATCGTTGATGATTTTAATACCGCTTTTGGACTTGATAGACTTATCAATCTTATGAAAATTGAATTGTTAGGAGTAAGGTTAAGGGCTATACACACCGGACCAAACGGTAAGCAATGGGATAGAGTGCGACAATTTGTTTCCAAGTTTGCCTTTTCCGAATTAGAAACAGTCCGCTCCAGGTCGAAGGCAAATGATGCTACCAACGTTCTTGAGCATAACAAGTTGAGCCAGTGGTTTTATCGCTTCCCGGGCGAGGTGGCTCAAACGTCATTTTTAACAGTCAATGGTAGAGTAATTCATTTCGACTTAGGTGAGATTCCCTCAACGAAGCATTACGAGATGATTCTTCAACGTGAGGCTTTAAGAGTTTTGGATGCTGTGGAAGCAATTCAAGAAGAGCTGCCCGGATTCTTGGACTTAGCAGTGAATGCTGATTTTGTCGAAATGGCGAGTAGCATTATGACGAAAATGTTTTACGAAGGCGAGCGGCTGTATAATAATGGAATCGATTTTACTGCTGAGGGCTCCATTTCAAGACTTTGCCTTGGCGACTTCATCGATTTCAGTTCTTACAACTCTTTGCAAATGTCGGGCGAAACCAAGAAAGTTGATGTTACTCTATTGATTGATCCTTTAGAAGAGCGCACCCAAAACCTATTAACGTTAATATCCGAACTAAACGAGTTAGACTTTGTTAACCTTCAGCTTCATCTGTTGCCGACAAAAGACCTGAAAATTTTCCCCATCTATAGGATTTGGAAGGAAGGACACACTAATATCACTGAGCTCGATACTATGAATTTTAATGCAGACATCGATCGGCCATCATATTGGCATATTGGGCAACAAAAAGATGATGAGTTTGAGCTTCAGTATCTCGTTCTTGAAGTAAACGCGTTTGAAGCTACTGAAGTACCATCAAAAGGTCTTGTGGAGGGGATAGGGAATGTTTGCTTGAAGTTGCTTGATGACGGGAATGAGGTTTTAGATACAGCCTTTACTTCTGATACTTTTGGTTATGGTCAGTTCAAGCTCAAACGCCTCGGCAGAGGGTTGAGGGTTGAAAGTTGCTCTCCAGATTATAAGGTCTCTACTTTTTCATTGCATGCTAATGCTGATTATATGCCTTCAAAATCTTTTGATGTTGTCTCTTTTTCCCCAGTGCGGATTTATGTCAAGCTTGTGAAATTAATCGATGACAACAGGGTAGAGGCCTCTCATGTCGTAGAAGAAAGTGTCAACATTTTCTCTATTATTGAAGACCGTGAACAAGAAAACAACTTTAGAAACCTAGTAAAGTGGACCTTGGGAACTAATCCTTCGCTGGCCGTGAAGTTTTGGATTGTTTTAGGCGAGCAGCCTTCGGTTGATTTCAAGCCATTTTTAAAATTCGTCTCAGCTCAAAGCGGTAACAAAGTCACTTTTGAGTTCCTTTATTATGACTGGCCGCGTTGGCTAAGACCGCAGCGATTTTTGGTGCAAGAGCTTTCGGCGGCAAAGATTTTAATGCTAGATTTGATTTTCCCCGCTGGAGTCCAAAAGTTAATTTACATGAGCCCCGATACTAGGGTCAAAGACTTAAAGGCGCTCTGGCACTTTAAATTTGATTCTGTGTTTTGTTTACCAAGAGCCTATCACTCTGGTGGAACACCTTACTGGAACGAAGGCTACTGGAAAAACTTTTTGGCTAAGCACAACCTAAAATTTCACGCCATTGAGCCTGCATTTATTGTTGATCTTGCCAAGTATAGAAAAGATCACGCTGGTGACAAGCTTCGGATTCATTACCAGCGTCTGTCAGCAGGTATCAATTTTCTAGCTAAACTCGACCAAGATCTAATCAATGACATGCAAGTAAGAGTTCCAATTTCGACACTGAGAAAAAGCTTGGTCGCAAGAGTCCCTGTTTCGGAATCACCAAGCGAAGAATTTCTTGACTCATTTGAACAAAAATATCTGGCAGCAAAAAGAGCGACTTCCAAAGAAGACCAAAAGGAGCCAATAGTTCACGATGAGTTGTGATGGTCGGTTATTTCGGTGTTTTATAGCCGGGAGATATATGCTATTTGGGTACTCAAATGCAAAAGAAGCATAAGCGAGGCACAATAGCAAATGTTGAAACGGAAAGGTGGAATTGCAAATAAAGTCATTCACTTGTTTTGAGACCTTGAGTAAACTCGAACACATGACAAGAAATGAAATAGGCTTTGTAAGAGGTCTTCAATATCATCTTACTTTATCATTTCCAATTACCCTATAACACTTCTCAGTTTTTTACGTTAAGTCGTCTAATGGCAAATACGGAAAAGATTAAACTTGTGATACCTAACCTATTTTCACTATTTGGCGTGTCCTGTCATCGCGGAATATTTGACTTCTCGAAAGGCCGCCATAATTACGGAGTTCAGAGACCTGGCAAAACCAGTCTCAACTAGTGACTAAACGCGAATGGGGAAGGACTCTGAGCATATAAAACGTGAAGCCCAATTGAAGAACGCATTCAATGGCAAGGGCGGAAACACGTTCACCTCAGGATTTATACTCCATTAGGAATTGTGCTAGCTCATAAAAATCTCATGTTAGTGTTCGTTCTTTCATCTTCTTATTCTTTTGAGGGCTTGATCTCGGGCTGATAACGCAATTTGGTATTGCACCCTGTTGATAATTCGGGACTAATAATATTATTATATGGACTTTTGCAAAGCGCTGCATTGCCGCTATCGGATATTTTTTTTTGTGCTTTCCCAAAATGTATTCCGGATCTCTCGGTCTGCACTACATGTTCAACTTAATTTGATCGCGCGCAGCATCATAGCACAAGCTCAAATTGTGATATTCATAGTTTTAAAATCAACTTATTTGATCAGCTATAGTGAACGCAATGTAAACTTCTAAATGCGTACCTTGCTAGAAGTTCAATCACTGGAAAACATATACAAGAGTAGCTCGATTAGCTATATGTGATCGATGATTTTTATTCTGATTTTTTAATAGTTTTAAAACATACGTTGGAAATTTTATGGTTCCTCGCCCAAGACGTAAAAGAATAGAGGACAAGCAGCAACGTTAGACAACGAACTTATCGGAGACAACGGCGTCTGTTGTTCGGAGCGCTTTCGAGGTTATGAATGTCGAGGAAGATCTTGATAGCAGATCGAAAAAGCGGCTAATAAAGGACTTCGATGCGACTAACGAGGGAGAGCCTGTGGGTCCAAGCCCTTTGGAGGGACGTAAAAGACTAGCGTGCTCCAACTGTCGACGCCGGCGTAAGAAGTGTGACCTGGATTATCCCTGTGGTAATTGTGTGAGATTGAAGTTGGACTGCAATGTTAACATGGAGGATATGAGAAAGAAGAGACACACTGCAAATTATGTGGGCACTTTAGAGTCTCATGTAGCATCTTTAGAGACAAGATTAAAAAAACTAGCCGAGAAACTCAGCTCCTTGAATGGCATTCGGGTAGAAGATATGGATCTAGGTGTTAATAGTTCAATTGACGATGATCACAGAAGCTCGTCAATGGGCCACTATTCTAACGTAACAATAAGCAGCGAAAATATGATTGCCCCTTCTACTATGACTTTTGGCGCACCAGAACTCTCAGTAAATGACAGCCTGCGCAAAAAAGGCTTTGTTAAAGGAAGCATCTATCCCGAGGGCCCAGCAAGCTACAAGCCGAAGAAACCTGAGCATTCAATACCGAAACCCAAGCAAAGAATAGCGGACTTGAAAACGACTGTAATTGTGAGGAATAAAAAAGAGGGTGGCGAGGCCCTTAATGCTAACAAGGAAATTTTGAAAAGTCTATCTAATTTTTACGTCTGGCTATACCCGGGTCATTTTGTTTTTGTTCATAGAGAGAGTTTCCTGTATGGGTTTTTTGATCATGATGAAGATAACTACGAAAACTCACAGTACTGTTCTGAGGAACTAATTTATGCGGTTGCTGCCATAGGAGCGAGGCTCACTCCTGACATGCGAGGCCTTTCAAATAATTATTATCAGAAAGCCAAAGAGAAATTGCTCAAAATTGTTTTCGACGAGCAAAGCATTGCCAAAATCACGACAGTTCAAGCTCTCCTTTGTCTGGCATTTTATGAACTCGGCAACGGCAACAATCAACTGGCTTGGTATTTCTCGGGTTTAGCTATACGGGTGGGACACGATATGGGCTTCCAACTTGACCCCAGGGTGTGGGTTACAGACGAATCAACTTCCAATGAGCTCTCACAAAGTGAACTTGAGATAAGGAGCAGAATTTATTGGGGTTGTTATATTGCAGACCATTTTATATGTCTTCTGCTAGGACGAACGTCTACTTTAAGTGTTTCTAACTCTACAATTCCAGAAAGTGACGAACTACCGGAAGTAAACGGTACGGAAGAATTTCGCTTTAAAAGCAAGCATGTCTTGCAAGTGTCTTTGCCGTTGAAAAATCTTGTTATTCTGTCAAGAATTGTTCAGGTGTTCACCGCCAAGATCTTTATTGAACCTAGCACTACAGCCCAGCGCATTGAATATCTCGTTAAATTTAACTTAAGAGTTTATCAGTGGAGGCAATCTTTGCCCGATTTTTTAAAATGGTCAAAAAGTGTCATTAAAAATCGTGACAGCGCTACTGACCCAACCATTTCTTATTTTTGGTATCACTATTACATTGTGCTACTCACATTCAACAAGCCATTTATGGAGGACAGTAAGAAATCCAAGATCTTAGTTCTTGAGGTGTTAGGTGAGCTGAAAACTTTATTTTCAAACTTCCAAACACGATTTGGGAATTTTGAAAAGGCAAGCATTTATCAACTATACAGCTGTTTGCTGTCGGTGGCATGCTCTCGAAAACTAACAACTATGCCACCGGAAACAGGGTCGGGGCAACTTTTGGAGCCTCGCATCAATGAGCTAAATTTCTATACCGAGGTCTTCCAAAATTTCAGTTTGAGTTACGATTTGCCGCGTAGGCTTCGTGATGAGCCAGCCTCGGAAGTTGATAACGATTCAACGTCCATTAACCAACTTAATAATCTTGCGTACACGCATGATTTTTCGTTAAGTGATGAAATTGACCTGTTAATCAAACAGGTCTTTGGGTTTGAAAGCTGGTCTTTCAATCCAAGTCATTCGGTTTAATATTGTTTCCGCCGCTGAAGGACCTGGCACCAATAAGTGGGTGCCAGGTGAATAGATAGCGTGCGTCTTAAGACGAGTAATGCAACCAAGCTTTAAGCTACTATAGCGAGCCATAATTAGATAGTGGCTGCAAGAGCAGGATCGATTATCGTCACAGCTCGAATGCGCCACCACTTTAGCACTCTAGAAAGTCCTAGACACATACATAGTTGTATTTAAGAAATAGTCTATTTCAACTCCTCAAGAGACACCAATAGTATTTTAGGGCAACTAAATGCGTTACTATAAGTTTAAGCATCTACGCCAGGCACCTTAAATCAATAATATTCAATTATTTGTGCAGGTGAAAGAATGAAAGAAAGGATGAGAATGATAATTTTTCGAGGCTTACGGACTTGTCGTCGGCTCATGTCACTATGGTGCTCACTCTGACCAGCAACCAAATCTATACTCCGTCGCTTGCAGCGAGTCAGCTACATCTATGCATCTAGCAAATAACATCAAAGTCAAAACCCTGCAGCAGAACAAAATTTTTGGCAAACACGATTGAATACCAGCAGTGAGAGGACCGTGTCCCATTTATTTCTACCTCAACAGCTAACATATCTACCTTTTATAGTGCGCTTGAGATTAATTGATGGGTAGTATTATATTCCTTCGATTACCGTATGAGAACCGATTTCAATGTTGTATCAAACACATATTGCCAATTACTCTCTTAGCTGCAGAATCCTGGTGCAGTACGTTGGTTAAGGCTTTTGCTTTGAGTGAACGACTTTGCAAGGTCGTGTGCTCCGACCAAACTAAAAAGATATTTCTATGGTTGGAAAGCAGTGAGTTTCCATCTTCTGAGCCAATTGGTGTTACTTGCGACATATTGTGATTGATAGATTCGACAACATTCTAACTCCGCTTGATGTGAGCTGTTAAGAATTTCCGCAAGAGTATTCTTTACAGTAATAACTCTGGCTTACTATGACACTTACGTTCGAATGGTCTGGTGACATTTGCAGGTTCCTTTCCAGTATTAATAATTTTTTTACTCATGCGAAGGAGCAGTCTCATGAATTGGATATATAAACTCCACGGTGATCAACAGAGATAAAGAAGGAAATTGGCCCAGAATGCAGCCGATTTTTGGAGATGTCAAGTCATGAGATGTTTCAAAAACATGATCACAACTCACAGCAGCTTGATCATCATTCTCAGCCAAGTTCTGGCTATAGGGCTCAAGTCACACGAAACTCGACGAGTGCTGAAGTAAGAGGTGAGCGTGTGCGGTTGCGAGCCTCCCAGCATCCATTGAAGGAAGATGTGCAGGAGATCGAGGAACTGGAACTACCGGAGGGCGGACTCCAGGCGTGGCTGGTTGTATTCGGATCTTTTATGGGATTGATCCCCGTTTTTGGTATTATAAATTCACTGGGAGCTATCGAGTCCTATATTTCTAAAAACCAATTAGTCAATGAATCGTCGTCGATTGTTTCTTGGATTTTCTCTATCTATCTTTCCATGACATTTTTAAGCTGTATCTTCGCTGGAGGTTATTTTGATAGAAATGGGGCGCGCGCCCCTTTAATTGTGGGAACGATAATGTTCTCGGCGGCGATTGTCGCAACTGCCAGTTGTAAAACAGTTTGGCAATTTATTTTGGCATTTTCTATACTGGGAGGGCTTGCTTCGGGAATCTTGATGACCCCTTTAGTAGGCTGCGTTGCCACATGGTTTGTCAAGAAGCGGGCACTTGCTACGAGTGTTGCCACAACTGGTGGGTCACTCGGTGGTGTTGTGTTTCCTCTGATGCTGAGAAGCCTTTACGATAAGGTGGAGTTCGATTGGGCTTTGCGAATCCTGGCACTCCTGTGCTTTGTTTGTCTTTCGTGTTCAATTGCGCTTGCGTCCGAGCGGGAAAAACCGGTAGTCGAGCCATTCAAATCTAAGAAAGAAGCATTCAAGTGGTACTTGAGCTCAGCGTTGAATTGGCAGTACTTCCTGGATTGGAAATTTTTATTTGCAGCTTTGGGCATGGGATTCGCTGAAAATTCATTGACAGCTTCCTCCACTTACCTCGCGTCTTATTCTCTAGCGCAAGGAAATTCTGAAAAAATCTCATATGCTCTAATTGCGAGCACTAATGCCATTGGAATCTTAGGACGCTATGTTTCTGGCCAAGTGGCTGACAGGTACACTGGAAGGTTCAATATGGTCATAGTCACAGTTTCCTTGGCAGCGCTTTTTAACTTGGCAATGTGGCTACCATTTGGGGGCAACGTGAAAGTTCTATGGGCATATTCCGTCCTCTACGGCTTTGCTTCGGGTTCTATTCTTTCTTTAGGTCCTGTTTGCATTGGTCAAATTTCCAGAACAACGGACTTTGGAAAGCGCTTTTCCACTGCTTACCTGCTAGAGGCCATAATGACTGTTCCAGTAATCCCTGTGGGAGGTGCAATTATTGGATCGGGCTCAATTGCAGGTTACAACAAGTTCATCATCTATTCTTCAGTAATGATGATCGCGGGATCTGTATTTTTCACCACTTCACGCAACATTTGCATGGGATTCAACACTCGCAAATTTTGATAGGGTGCAAGCCTAGTTTGTAAGGCGTTGTCCTAGGATTACATTATCCAGACTCATACCGTCTCAGAAAAGTATAAAGAGATGCACGTATGTCCAAATGGCCTTCAAATATGAACGATTTATGCACGATACTGAACCAATTCTCTGTTATCAGGATAGCTGTAATCGGTTTTTACACGTTCTTGAGTAACGGGGGTACGTGCTCTCAGTCGCTCGAGGAAACGTAAAAATGGTTTTCCTTAGATATCTCTCACCTAAGGCGAGTTCGGTGAGGTTATTTGTGGTGCCTTCAATAAACAAAACACTTAGATGAGTCTTATCCAGTGACAGAAAGCTCGCTAATAGCTCTACTCATCTCTTCCATAATCGATCGGTTTATTTGTTTAACAGGTTGAGCTTGCTCTTACCTGTATATGGTATTTCCAGTACAAGATGACTGTCTTGTCCCCAGAACAAACCCTGGTTTTGATATACTTTTATGATGTGAATAAGAACTGAATGTATGAAGTGAGTTTTATCGACCACTTCGCTCCTTCAAAGCAGTCTTATGCTCTCGGTAAGCTTTAGATTACTTGGTAAGACTTTTCAGTCCGGAGCTAGCACATATTATCTTGCACCCTTCTCAACTTCATATCACTTTATACTATTCTGTCAATATCCAACTTGTTACTATCATCACTCACATCTCAATACAGGTCCAACTTGTTACTATCATCACTCACATCTCAATACAGGTCCACCACGATACAGGCTCATCTCTAAAGCAAACTTCTTATAGAGCACAGTGTGCGAGTAGTTTGAGTGAAAATAAATGGAGGGAAATAACACTCTCATCCTAAAGGGGCATACGCTAGCTTTGCTTTTGTTTCCCTTTTTTCGAACTATTTCGTTGTTTCAGTCGTAACTGAATCCACGAAACGAGCACCTGTCGTTTGCCCCAGATGAAAGTTATGCAAAGAAGCTGTAATG
This sequence comes from Lachancea nothofagi CBS 11611, assembly GCA_900074755.1. NCBI lineage: Eukaryota > Fungi > Ascomycota > Saccharomycetes > Saccharomycetales > Saccharomycetaceae > Lachancea > Lachancea nothofagi. Next base: position 180,491 of record LT598446.1, on the reverse strand, counting down.
TTTCGCTGATTGCGGTTGCAGCATAGCTGAGTACCTCATGGAAATGTGTGTTTTTTTTGACCTATTTGCTCAATTACTTGCACGATTATAAGGATCCTCCCTTTGAATTGAAATTGCAAACCTATGGTCCTGGCGGGTTCATTTTAATATACTCTCGTGTGCTTATTCTTCTGAAAAGTGGCGCCGCCTGATGTTTGTTGCTTTCTGCATATATACCACCCAAGGTCAGTTCCGTAAGGTTGACCTTATTTCTACAGTATATCACTTAATTGGTTTTTCTTTCTTTATGAACTCGGCGATGTATACCCCTCCGAGCAAAAGACCACCGATTTTTTTTAAAATCTTGACTCAACGAGAGCTGAACATTGATACTCTTTCTAGATTCTCAACTGCATAGGTCTTTGTGCCAGCTAGCCATTTCCGGCACGACAACCAGAATATAATACAGAAGTTGTCACTTTATTTTAATGTGTCATTGTTCAAATTCCACAGAATTCACACTCAAAAACCCGTGGGGTGCATGTATACAGAAAGTCAAAAAGCCAAACTTCGACTAACTTGCACCTCGATATTGCCCAAGAATCGTATGGCCTTTCTTGCATCACTATTATATCGTATGACAACCCCACAACCTTCTCTTTGAGTTTCCTGATTTTCTCACTTCTTATGTCCTGTCTATCTCGTGTACCCAACGTCCTATAAAAGCTTTCTATATCTTTTTAATTGCGGCGGACGACCTTTATACTAGAAGGGTTACAACATAGTTGTGTCAACGTAGACTTACTTAGCCGTCTCGTTTACCTATCGAGTTTGCGTAAATCCGGGATCGACGAGGCCAAAGCCTAATGTAGCTTTGAAAAGATGATAAAGTCTCAAGAAAACGTAAGCTTTTGCATCTTGAGAAAGCGTTCATATACAGTCCACATTGCAGACTACAATAAAATCATGAAAGTTTTTGTTACAGGGGCTACCGGCTTTATAGGTACTTCTTTGGTTAGAGAACTATTGAATAGAAATCATACAGTTGTTGCTCTTGCCAGATCAGCAGAATCAGAGAAAAAGATTATAGCTCTGGGTCAAAATATCCAAATTCTTCGTGGGTCACTCAAGGACCTAGATGTTTTGAGAAAAGGGGCCTCAGAGGCTGATTGCGTAGCTCACCTTGGGTTCATTCGGAACTACAAAAACTTTGCCGAATCTTGTTACATCGATCGAGAAGCCACTCTCGCTATGCTAGATTCTTTGAAAGGAAGCCACAAGGGTTTTATCTATTCCAATGGTACTCTAGTTCTCGAGCGAGGAAAACTCGGTAAAGAGACGGATATTAAAAAACCTAGTGGGGTTGCCGCTATCCGCGCCGAGACTGAAGATCCCGCTCTAATATACAGAGAAAAAGGCGTCCGAGTTTCCATTGTCAGATTGGCATCTATTGTCCATGGTAAAGGAGATAATGCATTCGTTCCTGCGTTGATCGATATTGCTAAAAAGTCAGGGATATCTGGCTATATTGAAGTAGGACAAAACGCTTTGCCTGCCGTGGCGCGGGATGACGCCGCACGCCTCTACCAGCTTGTCGTGGAAAAAGGGCGTGCTGGAGGGATTTATCATGGAGTAGCTGAACAAGCGGTGAAAACCTACGATATCGCAAAGGCTATTGGTGAGCTTCTTGATGTACCACTAGTATCAATCGATTCAGCAAAAGCGCAAGGTCACTTTGATATCTTGGCCGATTTCTTCTCCGCCAACATTCCCGTCTCCAGCGGAATAACTCGCTCCGAACTAAACTGGGAGCCAAAGGAACCTGAACTTGTAGATGATATCTGCAGTGATTACCGCCCCTAATAATCTGGTTAGAATTATGTGAACATGAACTAGATCATGTTTCTCTTACGTTTTTTTCATATTCCGTTTGTCAACAACAGACTTGGTCACTTTTGTATTGCAAGCTCCAAGTTCTACCGCTACATGTTATATATGAGTAGCCGTGGTCATTCCTAATCGTGCACCTTAGCAGTATAAGAGCTTGTCTGGTGAAAACATGTCCTTTTGATGTCAGGATCCTGTCCTATTACCAGCGTCTGTTCTATAACAATATAGATCAAAATAGAATCATAACGAAAATAAGCACTCTGACATAACACTAAAAAGTGATGGCATCAAACATTGTCGGTCAATTCAATATTCGTAGAATATTCATGCATCATCATAAATTGAAGACGAGTGTCAGATGATGCTCGGCCAATGTCTTGTTGGGCACTGGGTCATCTATCATTCGGTATATCGTGTGGTTTTTCAGGACTGCGCAATATTTCTCGCGCCCAGTCATTTCTACACAAACACCGACAAGTTATTTGACTCGAAGGATCAACCTCATAGTTGAGAGAATCACCGAGAGATAAGAATACCAGATCCTAATAAGAATTAGTGAGACACATAAACGGCTTTGATGACTGCTTCAGCAAGTCAGCTAGTACTGACGCAGATATGCCTCGATTTTTGTTGTGTGGCGCATTTGTAGGAGCTTGTAACGTGTCAGTATAGTACAATGTGATATTCCAGATATCACGTAAATTTGCAAACGGCATTGAATCTACCCGCCAACGTGATGCAGAGGCAATGAACAGGGCTTTACTTTGGTTTAAGCAGCATATTAAGCTTCTTATATATTGACTATGGGTGATATAAAGCACCAGTAAGCTTTTTATCAAGATTGGTCTCCTTCGACCAAGTTTAAGTCTTTCAGATTGCTTGCAACGTTGTCAACGGACATGATTAAGTACTTCTCACTAGTAAGTAAGCTTCACCCCTACGCTATCTTCTGCATGAGAATGTAATCTCGATAAATTAAAAAACCATCAATATGTATTCATTTCTTGATCGGCCGGGCGTGCCAGTCTCATCAATCCATCTAAGCAAACTAATTGTGCCTATTCTGATAAGGTATCTCTGGCTTACTGCTGTTGTATTGTCTTGCGAGTGGAGTCCATTCATGATGGGAAATTTTCAATATCTTCAATATCACTTCGTACACTTCTGGCGTGGTATAGATTCCGACACTTTTCGATTAGATAAACTACGGAGAGAAATATGTCCAGCCACCGCTAAATTGCTATGGGGGGCTATGACGAATACAGTAAACCCCGCAAAGATCGGTCACAATTGCAAGGCATCTTTTTTTGGAAATCCCCGTGCTATTGATTGATCGTGAATTGCACAATGGAGTAGATCAGAACACGTCGCAACAGAAGTCATGAGCTATGACAGAATAGTACAAAGTTACAACGCTATACATTTTATTCAACGTATCCATTAAGATGGTGAGTAAAAATGCGGGGGTCTAGACATTGATGTTGAGTAGTGTTTTTGCTCAACACTCTCATTTCATTGCGTCCGGGGAACGGAAGATATTACACCAAACACGAATCTAGAATACATCTCATTGTCAAGGCCCGTAATGTAAATAACTGTTCAATACCGATTATTCGGGTATAGTACTGTCAGGATATTTGTGCTGTTGCTAAGATAGAGTCAATTGCATGATGAAGAGCAATGACATAATGGTACAAAGTGATATCATCGAACATTGATCAGTCGATGAACTTTTCGATACATCTTCTCAAACTGGAAACAAGTAACAGACGATGTCCTATAGTGGTCTGATAATTGATTGATGACTCGTTGGATATTACTAACGTATTACACGATGTATCGTATGATTATTGTGAGCTGAGTCATAGATTCTATGCCCAGCCGATTTTTATATATATACCGACCAGTTACTCCACTCGACGAATTATCCTCAGATTCGAGTGAATTACGGAGAGATAAGTAGAATCCCAGATTCCCAAAAGAGTTGTTTGATACATCATGAACGACTTAAATGACCACTTTAGTAAGTTAACTAACACTGACGCAGATTTGCCTCAATAATGAGTTCCTACTCTTTGCATCTAGCGAGACTGGGGAGGGACATATAGAGTCCCAGATCCTCATACGAATTCGTCAGGATTGCAGTGCTTTTGCTAGAAGGCGTAAATTGCATAATGAAAAACAGTGACATAATAGTACATAGTGATAAAATCGAATAAGAGCCGTCGATAGATTATTCGTAGAATACTCATGCATCATCTCGAAGTGAATACGAGTATCCGATGATACTGTAACGGCTCGTGGGGCATTGCGCCTTGTACCGAGCGAGGGACCGGAAAACTATGCTAGACTGAGTGATGTTATTTACGCTCAGTCAGGTTATATATAAATACCGGCGGATCAACCGCCTAGCTGAGAGATGCACGAGGAAATGAGGAGAAGCTCAAGCAACGGAGAGCCAAGTAGGGTTCCAAATTACACACCACATGCACGACTCGAATGACCAGTTCGGCAAGCCAAATGTTGCTGACGCAGATATGCAACAGAAAGCTACAGAGCCCTCCGATTTTCCGGCGTGACGCTTGAACGTAAAACAAACCATCTCCTCCCGAATGACACTCAGCGAAACTCACCCATCCAGAACCCATATCAAGCACCCGCATCTAGCATTAGTCATAGCAAGACCTGGATCCCACACCATCTGCCCTCAACCAGCAGAGAGAGAGAGAGAGAGAGAGAGAGAGCGAGTCTCTCAATTCGTCCAGATCACATGACGCGCGCGTCTCCCTCCCACCTCCCAAAAAACAAAAATCAAAAGAAGAAGTAACAAAAAAGAAACCGTTTTTGTGACTCCGCCACAAAAACGAAAAGTAACTACGGGTCACCGAAGAAGAAACAAAACCGGCGTCCCGGGAAACAGCAATTTGAAAAAAGAAAAGAGATATATATAACCGATGCGATGCGATGAGATGTGAAGATGCGATGAGCCATATAGGATATCACAACTCAGATATCAGACAGAAAAGTGGACATATTTAGACATCGCCAGACATCTTCAGATATCGCAAAGCTCCACTAGACACTCTAAGCTAGCAAGCGCAGTTCTCGATAGCATTGGCTTCAGAAGGACATCAATTGGTCAGATACCAGCTTTTTCCACACCGTGACATATAAAAAAGTGTCGCAAACGTCAAACGACATAGCAGTTGCACCACGAGTGACAACAAACGCACACCGCATGGAATTCAACTCGCCCCAGCCGGAACACGCGCAATTGGGCGTCGTGCTCCACCCCAAGGCCGCGTCCGGGCTTCTGGCCGCGCTCCACCAGCAGGTCCTGTCCGCGACGCAGCGTGGCGACAAAGCCAGCCTCGACAGCGTGCTGGACGAGCAACTCATCCCTTCGCCTCCGCTGTCTCCCAAAATGACCGCAGATTGCGACATCGTGGCGCCCTTGGCGCTCTCGCCGCCGGAATCTGCGGCGCACGCGATTCTCGTCAAGCCTCTGTGCGACCCGCATACTTCGCCCCGGCGCTATCGCTCTGCGACGCATGGCTTTTTGTCCCAGTACCGCTGCCTAGATCTCAACCGCTCCAACAAACGCTACACTCACGCCTCCAACAAGACTTTGCGCCGCACCCGCAACTACACACTGTCCCCGGCCATGAACTCCGGGAACTCGGATTTTGAAAGAACATACCGCACGCGGCGTGTTACTGGTGGTAATAGTGGTGCTGGAGGTGTGAGCAACGGTGCTCGTCACCAGCATTCGAGGCCCCGCCCTCTCGAGTTTTCGCGCGATTCCACGCCGATTCCAAGACCTTCGACTCCCACGAGTCGGCATCGCAAAACCACCACTGTTTCATCTCCATTGGCCTCTGCGGCTGCTGTTTCTGCTCCCAATATGAGCTGGGAAAAGCTACCCGACTACAGCCCCCCATTGTCCTCGCTACCTAACAACAATAAGTGTCTGAAAGTTGAATGGAAAGGATCCTCGATGGACCTTTCAGATGATCCTTTGAAGCAGTTTTTACACCCAGCTGAATTGCAACTGGCACAAATCTTAAGATTACCTTGTGATCTTTACCTCGACTCGAAGAGAAGGCTGTTCTTGGAGAAAATGCATAGAATGAAACAAAATTTGGCCTTCAGAAGAACGGACGCTCAAAAAGCTTGTCGGATAGACGTGAACAAAGCTTCTCGGCTTTTTGCAGCTTACGAGAGAATTGGTTGGTTACAAGACGATAAATTTGAAAAGTTTTTGTGAGTTGGAAGGTAAGGCGAATTGGTGATAATTGGTATTTGGTATTTGGGTAATTTGGTAAAAACGGTATTGTCTTTCCGTTGAATTTTGGTAAACATTTATAAGTGTTATGGCACGATCTCACATATATTCGTATTCTACTTTAATTTATGTTCGTGGTATTTAAGGACACAAAAGCATTCTCAGGACTCGTCTTGCTAGCGTGCAGGATCTCCCCGACCTTACGTTATTATTATGATTATTATGATTGTTTAAATAGTTTTGTCTAACAACACGATATGCAGTTCCTGACGACGTTGCGCACTTTGAGCCCCTCGTCTAATTTTTAATCCTCAATCTCTTCATACCGTGCAATCAGTTTTTTTTGTACTCTTGCATGTCGTTGTCCCACAGCTCTGCTGCTACTGCGTTCAGTGGTGAGCTGTTGTTCGGCTCTTCCAGGAGCGATTGCAACGAAAGCAAGATCGTTTGAACGTTATAGACCGCCGACCATTGATCTTTTAAAATGTCCAAACAGATATTGCCACTCATATCCACGTTCGGGTGCCACATAGGACTTACAAAACGCACTTTTGGAGCAGCATAAGGGTACGTCTGAGCAAAATCCAAGGCTATCTTGAACCGCAGCCCTTCATACGGTGTACCGTCGGGCCCTGTAATGATACCACACCATTTGGTCAAATCCTCCTCGCTTTCAGGAAATGCACTCAGCCCAGGCGACGGCGACATCATCAGCTGTACCAACTCGCTTTGCAGTCTTTTAACTACCGAATGACCATCAGGGATTTTAGATTTTGAGCTACCTTCCATAATGCTAGTCTAAAATGAATATTTGCAGTCAGGATTTCAATAGAATCACTGAGAATCAGAAATAATCAATCAATGATCTATACCACAGTATGGCAATGTTCTAATACTGGCTTGAATAACACACAAAAGCTTGGACTGTTAAGTGGTCGACGTCTCCATTTGGATGTGCACTGAATAGTGAAAAAACACAAACACTAACTCTACCAAAACGGGATATTCAAAAAGTCATGTGGTTACCACGCAGTAGTCACGTGGCTTCCTTTAACGACGACCAATCTGGATTTATGAGTTGCAAGGACTGCTCTGAAGGGTTCGATTGCGATGTGAACGTATGCTCTGTAGGTGTATCAGAAATTCCTGGGATTTTACTAATATTTTGGAGCTCCAGTTGGGTATTTTGAGCGAGGTAGCCGGTTCTTGAGGAAACGTCCGTAGCGAGTACCTCTTGCTGTGATACTATGCTTCGTACCCGTTCCGAAGAGCACTGGTTATCCGATTCTAGGTATAAGCTTCGCATTTGAGAGGAGAGAAACTTTACGCTTTCATTCACAGGTGTGAGTGAATTCAGAATGGCTTTCTGTTCATCAGTTGTTGCAGCCTCGTCCTGTAGTAGAGCTATTACTAGTTTCTTGTACTTTTTAACCCTAGCTAGTACTTTTTGCGCATTTCGAGACTGTCTACGAAGCTCCGTATGCAATTGAAGCTGTTTTCGTAGTTGTTGCATCTTTGTTTCAAGGTCCGATACCAGTTGTTTCTCTTGAGTGGAGTCTTCTAACACCAGCAAATCGTGATGCCGCAGCCTGAAAGATCCACTTTCGATCAGCTCTTGAGGAATCTGTAGAACATTCCGCAGAATGTACAGTTCAAGTTTATCGAAGCTTCTGTCCACAGAATTTTCCCATAACGTCTCTAGCTTCGCGATTCCCACTTTTATTTCATCTGTATAGTCCTTGCCCGCAATTGACTGTCTCTCCAGAAGGTATTTCTCCATTGCTTGCGTGCACTTATACATTAGCTCGTTGACCGCATTGATAATGTCGTCAATCAGCGAGATAGGCGGATAACCTAGGTGTTCTGTAAGCAGCAGTGTAGTCCGCATAGTAGGGGCCGACATTGTAAAGTTAGACAGCACCTAAGCCTTTTGTTGCTGGGATTTAATTTGTTGATCTGGACTTTCAAGAAACGCGTTTTCTTAAAATTATGAGCGTTCATAAAAATTAAAGAAGGACAGCCAGAAGTAACCGTTACCATATTATCCAATGCAGTTTTTTGTATTATGATTATACATGTTATTTTACAAGTTTGACTAGCTACTTCGTAACTTGTTCACTTTTCCTACCTCTATCAATTTTATTCGCTGTCGCTTGACTCGCTGCTACTGGAGTTCTTTTCGTAAACAATTTCTTCTCCGTTGTCTTCCTTTACCCTCTTTGAAAGGTCTAGATCTTTGTGACTTTCTCTGTTTTCCGTAGAGACTTCGTCATCGAAAATGATCTTCTTGTTAGACACGACTGGCAAATTCTCGGCTTGAGAGAGCGCCTGTCCACTTTGGTCGTCAAGCAGCGAGCCTTCAAGAGACACCACTTTACCAGTGGTGTAAACGTTCCTCACGGAAAACTTGAGCTTGCCCTCGAGATGTTGACCGTCCTCATCCACCCAATGTCCCAGTGATCTTGTTTGGCCAGGAGTACCGTTGTCACCGTCGGAGTTGGAATCGACATCTTCGTTGTGTACAAAGGTCCATCCCGCAGGAATGCTGGTCTTTTTTATGCTGGCGTTGAAGGCATCGTGAATAAGTAGCCCAATGTGTGAAGGAGATTGAATGAAAATCCAGCCCTCTATCACATCGCCGACCTGGGGTTGCCAGACATATAGGTCCACGCTGCACCACGTAAAACCAAACGGAGTATCTGGGGTCATTTTGACTAGCTTAGTGCTTTGGTCCTCGTCATCGGGACTAGCGTCTTTTATGTCCAAATTTTCGTAACCTAATACCACACCTCCAACGTCGCTACTGTATTTCATGATCATTGGATTCAAATGCTGCCTTTTGATACCTTTGTTGGGCTCTCCCAAGTAAGTTGGAGCTACAGAAACATACATTGACACTGGCACTTGAACAATGCACTTCGACACCCCACTACTTTCATCCACTGGGTTCTTGCATACTTTTTTATGTCTTTTCACAAATTCGACATTCCTTTGCGGTTCCGAACGTCTTTTGATACTCGACATGTTGATTGTAAGACCCAGTTCAGGTTCGATCTTTTCAGCTCTTCTAGTGATGAGATGAGCTGTGAACTTGCCCGTCAAAAAATTTTTCAAATATGGATGAGGTCTAAAGAAATCAAGATCACCGTTGAAGAGGAAGTATCAGTAAAAGAGCCGTATTGAGGACCATGATGTGGTTGAGTGTAACAGAACCTTGAAGACTTCTTCGGAGGCTTTTTAAGACTCGTTAATATTATCGTTGAAACTCAGGAGCGCCTGTCTGTTTAGGTAGTGAAGTAGTTTTCAAGGCGAAGCTTGTAGTTCCTGTCGAAAGTTTCGAATGAGCAGCAAATAAACTCAATCTTGGTGTTTTTCAACTCCACAGAATACAGAGCTCGACGCTCTTGCCGGTCTTCGCTTGTTTCGCTAAAAGTGCCTAAAAGGCAGTGTGAGCAGAGTGAACTCTTTCGAATAGCCTTCCATTTCATACGACAGTCTAGTCCTTCATGAGAACTATATTTGCTGACTGTCGAAGATGTTGGTGGTTTACCTATGGCAGTCTCTTTTGGAGGAAAGACAGGATTTTCAATAAATACTGACTTGATCTCGCTTTGTCTACAATACTGTGTAGACACCGCCAACTTTAATCTGACTTCCATTCATTATTGGGAGATTCACTACGTCTTTTCTTTATCTCTGTCTGAAACCGGGAGTTAGTTGCAACGTTATAATTTTTCGACCCCGCTTTCTTGTTCACCAAACCACTATTACATATGAAAGCTACAACACGAAGCAGATTCTGTACTAACAAGCATCATACCAATCATTCTTCTGTCTCACAAATTTTTGTTCTTTTATCAATTCTGATAAATTATTCAGCGGCTAAATATTACGTGTGTTGCGACGATTGAGGTCATTATTGCCCTCTATAGCTATGATACATATTAAATTTGAATAAAGGAATATAGTCATTAATGGTTACATATTGGTTCCAGTGGCTTGATGCTGAGAACAGGAGTTGATTTTAAAATGGCTCAAAACTTGGTGTCGGTGGCATCTCTTGAATGCTGTTGCTTTTCTTTTAATCACCGTAACGAATAGTCAAAAGAGCTCGGCTAACTGGTCACATATCTTTGCGCCACTGTAGAGGCGGTCTTGAAATGTTGAGAATCCTTCAGTATGCTGATATCTCATAAGAGGTGAAAAAGCTTGAGCTATCGTCTTCATTGTCATTGAGATGATCAATCGGAACTTGCGCTATCCTTTGAATTGTTGCAAAAGATCTAGCTCGTGGTCATTGAAAAACAGATTTAGCTTGTCGGTATCCAGCTCGACGCGGATCTCATTAGGAGTCGTGTGCATTGTCTCAGATACATGCGTGCCCTTTCGTGAGCGCTGGCATGAATGATGATGATTGCCATACGGGAAGTGGGTAAAAGATTTCAGAAATGCGCTGCCTTGTGCTGGATTCACAGGAGTTTTATGAGGGAATGGGGAGGGAACGTTAGGATGTTCAGTAAGTCCACCCAACCCTGGTATTTGTGGTTGTTGGGTCGGAAAAAAGTTTGGAGACGGTGCACATGCCGTTGCAGGAGGTAGGACGCTCGACGAAGGTCTTGAATATGATAAGTCCAAAGCGTTTGTCGGAAAGCCGTATTGTGACGAGTGTGCTCGAATTGCGGGAGATATGAACCGCGGCTGTAGGTTCGAATGGTACAGCGCTCTTCCCTCTCCATCTTTTTGATGCGGAAAGAGCCCCACTTTAGTGTAGTATGAGTCAGCCGTAGGCGAAGGGTACATGTGCTCGACAGAGTGCTGTCTACTAGGACGAGGCGGCGGTAGTATTGGGAACATTTTTTCTATATGTTTCGCATCCACGTTCGGCTCGATTAGGGAACGCTTTAAGTCTTTTGACCTCTTCCGATCCCCATCCAAATGTTTCGCTTTTTCACGATTCTGGGCCACGAACCTATTGATCTCGTCTATTTTGAGAACCGCTCCCAACCAATTTTTGGTTGCCATAAAATCATCCTCTTTGGCTTTCAATATTTTGACTGTGACGTTGTAGCAATTGCGTAAGTTTGCTGGATTATCCGAATCTTCCTTGTACAAAGCGTTGTCGGGGTCCATCCAGTGAAAGTTTGCCCCATAAGTTGTAACAACGCCACATGTAAATGCTACAAAAGAATAGAATGGGCTCACCAATACGGAGTTACGGAAAGGAGCCCCAACCGGCCTGTCGGTTTCTTCTTTCAACAGTGTGCCCAAGAGCAAAGACAAATCTCTGGCAGATCTGAAGCAGCTTCTCGCAGACTCAATCCAATAATCATTGTTAGGACGCGAAGGAAAATTGGTGTCTGGGGGACCGACGGGTCGTTCCACATCGTAAGGTAAAAAAGGCAAAAACTCACGATTGAAGAATGCAATGGAGATATGATACAAGCAGTTCATCGTGATCATTAAATTATCTCGCACAATAGGAGGATCATATCTCAGGTATTTGTCCTTGGACCATTTCCACTCGTTTGGTAATAATGACCATAATTCATCGATTTCCCTGAGGAATTTATAAGCTTCTGTTGTTGAGTCCCATGGGCATTCTAGCTCTAAACTTTCTCTGTCCGGCCTCATGGTTCGTCTATTGAGCTTGCCCCATAGAGACCACAGGTAAACATAAACGGTGAATGGGAGTTCCCGAACCAAGTCTGGATTATCGCGGCATTGTTCCAAAAAGTTATTCAAGGTCAGGTTGAAGCCCACTTTGTATTTAAGTTTTTCTTGTTGCCGGTAGTCAAATGCCGGGAAAGAAAACTCATTGTCATCTACTGGCAGTGGTATGTCGCTAAACTCTGATAATGCGAAACATTTATTCTGGCCAGTACAAATGATCTTATCAAGTACAAATGCACACCAATAGGCTCTCGCTTTGATTTTCCTGAGTAGTGGATATTGTTTGGACCTCGAATTAAATGATTCGTCAAAATTTAAAGATTGAACCATACGTGCTCCACAACCATGCAGCATCCAAGCAGCGTAATACTCATTATGTCCCCACTTCACCACACAGAGTATTAAGAGAGCGCGAGCAACATCGATACTTGGTTCAAGCAAGAATTGGTAGTTGTTAAATACAGTCTGTAACGTCAAATTTTCATAAACGCAGTGAGTTACTTGATAGCAAGAGACTCCAAGCCATTGATCGGAAGATAATCTCCCATTTGAATCCTTGTAGGGGTCGAAGAATGAGGTATGAGATAGGATTGCACCAACGAGAACCGGATGCAAGCTATCGGGTCTTTCAAGAGCTGTTGGCAAGTGAAAGAAGGTAAGTTCTGGAAATGATCCGCACATCCTCAATATCGCATCGCGGATCACGTATGCAGGTATGAGAGGAACGATGTCAAAAATCGTAGAACTACTCAGAGCCGCCTGTGTCTCTGGCTGCGCGATATGAATTGGTTCACACAACGTTTTCATTGAAGGTCGTACTTCTGTAGTGAAAGCTAAAGGGACAGGAATCTCATTCGTCAGATTAGGCTTTGAAACCTTGAACTCGTTTTTGCTTTGCTCATAACTTTTCTCTGGTTTCTTGTATTCCGGAAAGCTCAGTTCACATTCATCATCCAAGTTTCGTTGAGAGCAGTAGCTACAAGGTGGCTGGCCATTATGTGCGCATTTGATCTTGTGTTTTCTGCATCGAGAGCATGCCTACGATACTTCGTTCGTTAGTTATAAAGATTTCCAATCAAAACGCTGAAATTCGACGAAATTCACAGCTTCCAACCGTAACAACTTACCAGTACTCTCCGCATTCATAGACTATAGTTCTGGGCCCACGGAAGCTTGTATTTGCTTGTTCCTATTGATGAGATGGTAATAGAACTGATTCTCTTTTTTATACCGCCCAACCAATGACATTAAAGTGTTAAATAAAGTTTGGCTGGAACAGAGGTACTAAACTCACTAAGAAAAGAAAGGAAGAGAAGAGCACTTAGCATCATTCAAAAGCTTGCGGTAACGTCAAAGGGTAGTTTTGGTATTGATGAAGCGTTAAGGCAAGATGTTTACGTGAACTGCCCTACGAGTTGCTACTCACTTATTATTACCTTGAAATCATATAATTCATCTAACTTCGATTAAAAAACGTTACTTATCCATTTTTTCTTTGATCTTGTTTTCCAGCTTGCTGCCTTGACCAGAGCCCAAAACGCTACTAGCGATACCTCCAATGGCGCCCAAGTGTAGTTTGTTCCCTAAATCTGCGCCTGCCACCGATCCTGCGATCGATCCTGCCATGTTACCTTGATCGTGAGCTTCTGCGTTCTTTTCTGGCATTGTTAGAGGTCAATTTAGTTCTTGTAGATTGTGTTATGTGTTAAAGGACCCTAGATTGGGTAGTCAAGATATGGTCGCCCCTTATATACAAATCTGGGCTATGGAACCAATGGCAATTTTATGGCAAATCTCATAGCACCACATACGAACACCCTTGCTTCAAGTTTTTTGATCAACTCGAAGCTTACAGAAGTTGGAAAAACAGCGTAGGTTCAACGAGCCTCCAAAAACCCATTTAACAACTCAATACGTCTTGATTTCCGTTATATAATTTTTGAAATGTGGAACGCCGTTTAGAAGATTTTCACTCAAATCTCAACGCCTGGAGCACCGACGATATGTTTCGACGAGAAACTAATCGAAAGAGTGTGATTTGGCAATGGAAAGCTTGCCGATATATTTGCTTAGCTCCTGTACAGTTTATTGGTCCAACACTGAGGCGAATCTGAACATGCTCTTTACTTCTTAGGCGCCAGATACAATATTTTTGTTCTCTCACTATGACATTTAAATGATATAGCTCTGAACTGTGAATGGAAAATGAGAAGGGAGGTGCAATCATATCAGCCCTTTCATATCTTTCGAGGATTGATGAGTATTTAGGTAGTATAAACCGCTTGTCCAGCCTCTGCCAAATGTCATTAAGCGCACTGATTTAATCCATATCACATTGTACTATTCTGTCATTTTATAAATCGACACGCTCGCGTCCTAATAACAATAAACTCTTCATTATATGTCTGTGGTCGAGTCTCACAAAACAGCATTCTTTCACGTATTCTCGGTATAATTTCTTGACCGAATATGGACACAGAAGATCAATGTTGCCACCGCAATTGCCATGTTGCCAAACACCTATGGGAATGAGCTATGCTGTTTATCACGGTAAAGAACGTTGCTCTGCCTTACGACATTGGAAATCTGACGCAAAAGATCGGTACTATTCACAAGCACTTGAACCACAAGCGGGATGTACCATGCTGTACAGAAACCTACTTAGCAAGGAAATGCTGCTTTTGCCGAACAGCTACATCTACTGAGTATTGTTAATCTTTTTCGAATTGATGAGCCGAAAACTCACAAAGCTTGGAGAAACAGAACTCTACCGACTTCAATAAGCATCAAACTGAATTATCCTGAAGACCCGTGGTTCATATCCATTTTCAAACACCTATATTTCAACGTAAAGCTGGGCGGCTAAATCGTTGAATACCTACGAACAAGAAAACTCTTCACCGTTAGCAGAGTATCACACGCGCTTCAAGAACAGCAAAGCAAGATGTGGTAGAATTATGGAGAAAGACGAGCTGTGCACTTCAATCAAGTATCAAATTGGATTCAATGGTGTCTTTTGATTCTATTACCACATGTGACCATTAAGCCATAGCATCGTTAAATACGGATGTCTTTTCTTTTCCAAAAATTTTTCCGATGCTTGAAAAAAAATCTCATCTCATCGCAGGTATAATTGAAGTGAAAAGTCTGAAAACATTAGCATTCCGTCGTCTCATCTAGGTTCAGAGTTGATACTCGGTGATATTTGTCAATTTGAAGGTTCTCGAGCCTGTTTTGTGCACACTCAAATATCCTGGTCGATAATTGATCCAACCGATAGGTTTTGTCCTCCCTCAATCTAGCTTCTTTACGCTAAAGACGAAATGGACATCTCAAAGCCGGTCGGGTCGGAAATCACTTCGGTGGATTTCGGCGTAATGACCGCACTGGACATTAGAAATGTGTCTGCCATGCAGATCACTAACCCTACTGTTCTCGACAATTTGGGCCATCCGATCTCCGGAGGTTTGTACGACCTAGCCCTGGGCGCCTTTTTGCGCAACCTATGTGCCACCTGTGGCCTGGACGAAAAGTTCTGTCCTGGCCATCAAGGTCACATCGAGCTGCCAGTTCCTTGTTACAACCCGTTATTCTTCAGTCAGCTGTATATCTACCTCAGAAGTTCGTGTCTGTACTGTCACAATTTCAGATTGAAATCTGCAGAAGTGCATCGTTACGCTTGCAAGCTCAAACTCTTGCAGTATGGACTCATTGATGAGTGCTACATGGTTGATGAAATTCGCGTGGGTACACTGCAAAATGCTGTAGACGAGGCCGAAGAAGACGATAGCGAGGAGCAGCCATCCAAGCATCTCGACACAGCCTTGCTAAGAGAATTGAAGGTCAAGCGCAGAGAATTTGTTGAGCTCTGTATAGGAGTTGCAATTTCCGAAGGACGTACTAGTCACAAGGGTACTTTTACTGCCACTGTTAGCGACGAGAGAAAGAAACTGATCCACGACTTTCACAAGAGACTGCTGTCCAGACCTAAGTGTGACAACTGTGGCATGTTCTCGCCCAAATTCAGAAAAGATGGATTCACCAAAATTTTTGAAACCGCTTTGACCGAGAAGCAACAAACCAATAACAGAGTTAAAGGTTTAATTCGTGCTGACGCCATCAAAAAACAGCAACAACGCCGCAAGCTGGCAGAAGATCAAAACCAAACATCTGATGATCAAATGGATGTAGACGAGGAATTTGGCTACGGAAGAGATGCTTCTTCCAGACCCAAAGCTGGATCTACCTACATTTTGTCCACAGATGTCCGTAACACCTTGCGCAGCGTTTTCAAAAAAGAACAGGAGGTTTTACAGTACGTCTTCCATTCAAGGCCCAACCTGGCTAAAAAACTGGTAAAGGCTGATATGTTTTTCCTAGAGGTTGTTATCGTGCCCCCAACTCGCTTCCGTTTACCCTCCAAGCTTGGAGAGGAAATTCACGAAAACACTCAAAACCAGCTCTTGTCCAAAATGCTAACAACTTCTCTGCTCATTAGAGATTTGAACGACGAAATGTCGAAACTTCAGAAAGACAAGGTCTCAGTTGAGGACAAAAAAGTAATCTTCAATAGGCTCATGAACGCTTTTGTTACTATCCAAAATGATGTTAACGCCTTCATCGATTCCACCAAAGCTCAAGGAGGTACTGGCGGGAAAGTTCCTATTCCAGGTGTCAAGCAAGCCTTAGAGAAGAAAGAAGGTTTGTTCAGAAAACACATGATGGGAAAACGTGTCAATTACGCTGCTAGATCAGTTATTTCTCCTGATCCCAATATCGAAACTAACGAAATTGGTGTACCACCGGTATTTGCTACCAAGTTAACTTACCCAGAGCCCGTGACTTCTTATAACATAGCCGAACTTAGACAGGCTGTTATTAATGGTCCAGACAAATGGCCAGGCGCTACTCAAATTCAGAATGAAGATGGGTCTTTGGTCTCCTTAGTCGGAATGACACTGGAACAGCGTAAGGCCCTTGCAAACCTTCTTTTGACTCCATCTTCCCATAGTTCCACCCACTCTCTGAACAAGAAAGTTTACCGCCACATCAAAAACAGAGATATTGTTATTATGAATCGTCAACCGACTCTACATAAAGCTTCTATGATGGGTCACAAAGTCAGGGTTTTGCCCGGAGAAAAGACTTTGCGGCTGCACTACGCAAACACTGGTGCTTACAACGCTGATTTTGATGGTGATGAAATGAACATGCATTTTCCTCAAAACGAAAACGCAAGAGCCGAAGCGTTCAACCTCGCGAATACTGATTCTCAGTACCTAACTCCAACGTCGGGTGCTCCTGTAAGAGGTTTGATTCAAGATCACATTTCAGCTGGTGTATGGCTAACGAGCAAAGACAGCTTCTTCACTAGAGAAGAATATCAGCAATATATCTACGGTTGCATCCGCCCAGAAGACGGGCATGCTACAAGAAATAAGTTGGTAACCGTGCCTCCTGCAGTAATGAAGCCTGTACCACTCTGGACTGGTAAGCAGATAATAACAACCGTCCTTCTCAATGTTACCCCTGCTGATATGCCTGGCATAAATCTATTCTCATCTAACAAGATCAAAAGCGACTATTGGGGTAAGGGCTCCACCGAAAATGACGTTGTGTTCAAGAACGGTGAACTGATTTCTGGTATTTTGGATAAGTCTCAGTACGGTGCTTCCAAGTACGGTATTGTACACTCGCTACACGAAGTGTATGGTCCAGATGTATCGGCGAAAGTTTTATCAGTACTGGGAAGACTTTTCACCAACTATATTACAGCTACTGCCTTCACTTGTGGTATGGATGATCTTCGTTTAACAGACGAGGGAAATAAATGGAGAACTGACATTTTGAAGACCTCTACTGATGTTGGCCGTGCGGCAGCAGCAGAAGTCACGAACTTAGACGGCGAGGTTAGTGCAAGTGACCCCGAACTGTTGAAACGTTTAGAGGAGATTTTAAGAGATGACAACAAATTGGGTATTCTGGATGCAGTTACTTCATCCAAGGTAAACACCATTACTTCCCAGGTTGTCTCCAAGTGTATACCTGATGGTACTATGAAGAAGTTCCCAGAAAACTCTATGCAAGCAATGGCTCTGTCTGGTGCTAAAGGTTCCAACGTTAATGTTTCTCAAATTATGTGTCTACTTGGACAACAAGCTTTGGAAGGTAGAAGAGTACCTGTCATGGTTTCTGGTAAGACTTTACCGTCTTTCAAAGCATTTGATACTGATGCCATGGCTGGAGGTTACATCAAAGGTCGTTTCTATTCTGGTATTAGACCTCAGGAATATTACTTCCATTGTATGGCTGGTCGTGAAGGTCTGATTGATACTGCCGTCAAAACATCAAGGTCTGGTTATTTGCAACGTTGTTTGACCAAGCAGCTCGAGGGTGTCCATATTTCATACGACAACTCCGTGAGGGATGCCGATGGAACATTGATTCAGTTCTTGTACGGTGGTGATGCAGTTGACGTCACTCAAGAATCTCATATGACAGAATTCAAGTTCTGTGCTGAGAATTATGATGCTTTGCTGAAGAAATACAATCCATCAGCTCTGATAGAACATCTTGACGTCGAAAGCGCTCTCAAGTATTCCAAGAAGGCGCTCAAAAACAGAAAAAAGAATGCTAAAATCCCACATTACTCCCAAAAGGTTAGATACGATCCTGTCGTTTCCAAGTTCAACCCATCAAAATACTTGGGGTCCGTCTCCGAAAATTTCCAAGATAAATTAGAAGGTTACATTGACTCCAACAGCGACTTTTTCAAGAGCGACGATAATGTGAATGAGAAGAAATTCCGTGCCTTAATGCAACTAAAATACATGCGCTCTTTGATCAACCCAGGTGAAGCTGTTGGTATTATTGCTTCTCAATCTGTCGGTGAGCCTTCCACTCAAATGACATTGAACACATTCCACTTTGCTGGTCATGGTGCAGCTAATGTGACATTGGGTATTCCACGTATGAGAGAAATTATCATGACAGCTTCTGCTGCCATCAAAACTCCTCAAATGACACTGCCTATTTTGGCAGATGTCACGGATTCTCAAGCCGACACTTTCTGTAAATCGATTACCAAAGTTATGCTTTCGGAAGCAGTGGATAAGGTAGAAGTAACAGAAGCTACAGGCAGTTCTGAAGAGACTGCAAGTTCTCGCTCTTACTTCATCAATATGAAATTTTTCAGTAGCGACGAATATGGTGAGGAGTATGACGTCTCTAAGGAAGAATTGCAGGGAGTTGTTGCTGAAAAGTTTTTGAGAGCATTAGAGGCAGCCATTGTTAAAGAGATCAAGAAACAAAAGAAAGCCGCGCCTTCAGAAATTGGAGTTGCTATTCCTAAATCACAGTCGGCTATAGCTTCCGGAGAAGGCGGAAAAATATCCGATGAGGACAATGACGAACAAGAATCTCGCCAAAGAACGAAACAAGCGGTCTCCTACGATGAACCTGACGACGACGAAGTGGAGACAATGAGAGAGGCTGAAAGGTCTTCAGATGAGGAACTGGATTCTGAGATGGATTCTGATACGTCAGATTCTGACGCAGAAGACGATAGCGATGAGAAAGTTGCAACTGAAAAGGTGAAAAATGGTTTGACCAAGTCACAGCGTGATAGACAATCTGCCATCATATCGTCTCACAGATTCATCACTAAATACAACTTCGATGATGAAGGTGGAGAATGGTGCCAATTCAACATTGAGTTGGCTGCCGATACTGAGAAACTACTGATGGTCAACATTGTTGAGGATATATGTCGCAAATCTGTCATTAGAGAGGTCAAAAATATTGACCGTTGTGTTCACCCCGAACCTGAGAATGGGAAACGTATTTTGGTTACGGAAGGCGTAAACTTCCAGGAAATGTGGGACCAAGATGCGTTTGTTGATGTGAACGGGATAACCTCAAACGATGTTGCTTCTGTTTTAAAAACTTATGGTGTTGAAGCTGCAAGAAACACAATCGTTAATGAAATCAACAACGTGTTTTCTCGTTATGCAATTTCGGTATCCTTCCGTCATTTGGATTTGATTGCCGACATGATGACAAGGCAAGGTTCCTATCTCGCTTTTAATAGACAGGGCATGGAAACTTCAACATCTTCTTTGATGAAAATGTCTTACGAAACAACTTGTCAATTTTTGACGAAGGCCGTCCTGGACAATGATTCTGAACAACTAGAGAGTCCATCGGCGAGAATCGTCTTGGGTAAACTCAACAACGTCGGTACTGGCTCTTTCGATGTTTTAGCCAAAGTTCCTGCATCGCATTAATACTTACGCAGACATAATATAATATATCATATATCTTGTAAATTATAAATTAAGTTGGAGAATATCCTTGGATAATCAAGCAAGCAAAATATGGACAACACGATCTATACAGTTATCTTGAATGATTTGAACCTGGTATCCAGCCCCAGTTGTAGCAAAATACGACAACACGCTCGCTTACTACAAACCCCAAACAAAGGCTTCGGCTAAACTAAAAGACCAGGTATACTGCTAAAGTTAAAAATGCTGAATTACTAAAATACAAGAGTCCAAAAATCCGTTCTTACCGTAATATGAATAATGTCTTTAATCATTCGATAGCGAAAACAGTCTTCAGCTTACGTAGCAGCAGCCAGTCAGATTTAGAAACTTGATCTCTAAAAGCTGGGTCTTTCAAAGTATCGATAGATCTTCTGGTGATCAACGAGTACAAAGTGTCTTTCTCATCGACATGACGACCCCAGATTGGTTGTTGACCAGATGGGTCCTCCAAACGCATCGCAACACCAGCGGCCGTTTGACCTCTTTTTACTTCGTTGTGAGCTGTGTGATTGATCTCCAAGGATACGACTCTACCTAGCAACAAAACCACCTTTTCCTTGGTGACGGGGTCTATTTTAACCGTACAGATTGGAGTCCCAACACGAACGGAACCTTCAATGACATCAACACCAATGATCATGGGACCACGCTTATTAATGATCTGTAATGTGTTTAGAACGCAAGGGAAAATTGCTTCATGTAAGAAATCTTTGCGACGCTGCTCCAAAAGTTTCTCTTGGTAAGCTGTGAATGCATCGAACAAGTGATAAATAATATCAGCGTTAAAGATCTTGACACCTTGTTCTTCAGCATAATGCTCGGCTTCTCTGTCGATCTTCACATCGAAACACAACATGACAGCAAGCTCCTTAGCCTTGTCTAACATTGCAGTTGCTTTCATGACATCTCTCTTATAGACGGGACCCAAACCGATGGACATCACGGGAATTTTCATATCCTTAAGGAAATCTAGCAAAGCTTCAAGAGAACCCAAAGTGGACGCTTGCACAACGACACCGCGACCGGACGTGTCGACTGAATCCAGAAGACCAGTCAAGTCGTCCATTACGTCGTCCATCATTTCCTCCTCATCGTCATCAGGGCCAACAACCAACAATCTGGAACCGGAAACGGCTTTTTCCAGATCATTAGCTGCAACCTTGACACCCAGAGCGGCCTTAACTTCCTTGTTATGCACGTACTCAGATTTCAGACGCAATTCTCGTAGTGGTTGAGGTGTTAGTAGGGCTCTAATTGTTGTTACAATAGGTCCGTTCAAACCACACAGGACTATACGATCACCTTCCCTCAAATAACCATTGGATAGAATAACATCGATGGTGGTGCCAAAACCTTCCACAACCTTAACTTCTAAGATGGTGGCAGCAACGTGGGATAAGTACATAAGTTGTTTGGACATTCTCTTTTGAGTCAATTCAAGGAGCAACCACAACAGATCGGGTATACCTTCACCGGTCACGGCAGATGTGGGTACAATGGACACATATTTGGCCAAGTTTTTGTTTTCGAAATATAGTTCGGAGTTCAAACCTTGTTCAGCAAGGGCGACCTTGATGGCTTCCAACCTTGTGGCGAACTCCTGTTTCACACCCCTGCCTTGCTTTTGGAATGTACTTCTGAAGGCATCATTTGGCGTAGGCTCCCAGTCGTACAATCTATCGATTTTGTTCAACGCAACTACAAATGGAGCTTTTCTATCTCTCAAAAGTCTGATAGACTCCATTGTTTGTTGCTCCAAACCATGCATAATGTCAATGACCAAAATCGCAATGTTACACAAGGAAGAACCTCTCGAACGCAAGTTGGAGAACGATTCGTGACCTGGTGTATCAATTACTAGCAAACCTGGAACATCAAAGATTTGCTTTTCGAATTGAGCCATAGATTTAGTCTTAGTCTTGACGGCGTCAATAGGGAAATATGTGGCACCAATTTGCTGGGTAATACCACCAGCTTCACCACCCTGGACATTAGTCTGTCTGATTTTGTCTAGCAATTTTGTCTTACCAGTGTCGACATGACCCAAAATACAACAAATTGGGGAACGAAGGTCCTTTTCAGATGGCGTGGATGGAGCAGGCGAAGCGCGCGAAACGCGCGAAACGGCTGATGGAGCAGAGCGCTTCACGGTCTCTACCGATGTAGGCTTAGATTGCTGAGGTTCTTTTTCTTCTTTTTCTTCTTCTTCTTGTTCCTCTTCGTTAGTGACGTGCTCAACGGCTTCTCCATTTTCATTTTCCTCGTCATCTTCCAAAGCCAAATTTTCCCAGTCATCAACCAAAGCTTCTTCTTCCGCCTCATCAGCATTTTCAGCAGATTCTGTGGCTTTCTTGGCCCCAGCTACGGCGAATTCTGCGTCTTTTTCTTGTTGGCTCTTCTTCTTCTTCTTGCCATAGATTACCTTCTTGGATTTCTTATCAGTGTCCGCGGCATCCTGAGATCTATCCAAGCCAGCAACTGTAATGTTTCCAGATGCCAATAAAGCGGCGCGTCTTTTTTCCAGCAGCTTTTTGTCCTCTTTCTGTTTACGGGTCAAAAGTTTACCTTCAGCTTTCATTTTCTCACGTTTGGCCTTCTCCTTTTCGCGCTTTTCACGCTTCCCTTCTTCTTCGGCCAACTGTTGTTGTTCTTGGCGCTCCTGTTCATCCTTCTCCAACCGTTCTTCTTCTTCTCTTTCGATGCGTTCTTGTTCCTCAATTTGCTTCTTGAGTTCCAATTGACGTTTCAAAGCCGCTAGACCAGCTGGAATTTTCTTGGCATTCTTTTTGCTGGCGCCGGAGGATTTGGCATCTGACTCTGCCGCAGCTTCGTCTTGTCCACTTTTCTTGGCCTTCTTGGTGTCGGCAGCCGCTTCGGCCTGTTGTCTGTTCAGCTCTTTAGTTTTCTCCTTCTGAGCCTGTTGCTGGGCCTTCTTCTTGGCGGCCTGTTCCTTCTTCTTCAACTTCTCCTTCTCTTTCTTCTCCTTTTCCTTCTCCTTCTTGGACTTAATCACTGGTTTCTGAGCATCCTGCTCTTCTTCCCTAGTGTCGGCTTTTTTCTTGGAGCTTTTTAGCGCAGACATGAAATCCGCTTCCAATTCTTCCGCATCAGCAGTCTCGGCAGTCTCATCGGTCTCGGTAGTTCCATTGGCAATTGATTCAGCTTCGGGAGTATTCCCAACTGAAGTTTCATCTACAGTTGCTTCCACGGCAGAGTTTTCGGGAGTGGCTTCTTCCTCATCCCAGTAGTTTTGCTGCTGCTTCTTAGACTTCTTCGCCATAACTAGTATAGTAATTGTTTGAAGAGGCTATAGACTATCCTGTTTTAAGATATCAAGAGTAAATTGTATTGTCACTTTTAAGAATGGCGGAATCCTTCCAGTAAGAAAATTTTCAGTGGCGTCAGTAGTGACATCGAATAAGATTTAGATTTGATGTCACTAATGACGCAGCAAAGCTCCGCGTAGAAAACGATTCTGATTACATGATCAGCTGAAAATGACATACGTTAAAGATGATCTCAAATTTTTCTTGCTGAACAGGATATTGAAGAAAAAGCTTCTCACGACTGGTACAACTCTTCTGCGCACAATACTTCGTCGTTCTCTATTTTCCACATTTGTTGAAGCTTTATCACACTCTTCTCCATCATGTCGACCACTGTAGAGAAAATCGCGGCCATCGAAGATGAGATGGCCCGTACTCAGAAGAATAAAGCTACCTCGTTCCATTTGGGTCAGTTAAAGGCTAAGTTGGCTAAATTAAGAAGAGAAATTGTCACATCCGCTACGCAAGGTTCTGGTGGTGGTGGTGTCGGGTTTGATGTAGCCAGAACAGGTGTCGCCTCTGTTGGTTTTGTCGGATTTCCCTCAGTAGGTAAATCAACTTTGCTTTCCAAGTTAACAGGTACGGAGTCTGAAGTTGCCGAATACGAGTTTACCACTTTAGTTACTGTTCCCGGTGTGATCCGTTATAAAGGTGCCAAAATTCAAATGCTGGATTTGCCTGGTATTATCGACGGTGCCAAAGACGGTAGAGGTCGTGGTAAGCAAGTTATCGCAGTTGCCAGAACTTGTAACCTGCTTTTTATCATTCTGGATGT
Source organism: Lachancea nothofagi CBS 11611 (assembly GCA_900074755.1). Taxonomy (NCBI): domain Eukaryota; kingdom Fungi; phylum Ascomycota; class Saccharomycetes; order Saccharomycetales; family Saccharomycetaceae; genus Lachancea; species Lachancea nothofagi. Next base: position 156,239 of record LT598446.1, on the reverse strand, counting down.
TAACAAGCCGCTGCATCATAAACAAGTCATCGAAAAAGAACTTGAAGGTGTCGGGATTCGTCTCAACAAGCAGCCTCCAGACATTTTGGTCAAGAGAAAGGAAAAAGGTGGTATTTCCATCACCAACACTGTTCCTCTAACCCACTTGGGGCCCGATGAAATCAGAGCTGTCATGAGTGAGTATAGAATCAACAGTGCTGAAATCGCTTTCAGATGTGACGCCACCGTTGATGACTTGATTGATATTTTGGAAGCACCAACTAGAAGATACATGCCCGCCGTCTACGTCCTCAACAAAGTCGACTCTCTATCACTTCAGGAACTTGAATTGCTTTATCGTATTCCAAATGCGGTGCCAATCTCATCAGGAAGAGAGTGGAACTTGGATGAGTTACTGCAAGTCATGTGGGACAGATTAAACTTGGTTCGGGTTTACACAAAGCCAAAGGGTGTCATGCCAGATTTCAGTGATCCTGTGGTGCTAAGGTCCGATAGATGCTCTATTCGTGATTTTTGTAACCAGATTCACAAATCTTTGGTCGACGAGTTCAGGAACGCCTTGGTCTATGGTAGTAGTGTTAAACATCAACCGCAATATGTCGGTTTGAGTCACATATTGGAAGATGAGGATGTTGTTACCATTTTGAAGAAATGTTAACCGTTCCACCTTTCTCATTTTCTCCAGTTTCTCAATTCTAATGGTTGAGAGGTTGGTTAATAACAATTGCATATCATTCCCATTTAATTGTATATATACACTAATTGACCTATCAAGTTACAAAGAAGCTCATCGAAGACTTCACCTGTGCGACAGCCAATCACCGCGTCAAACTCATAAGACAAAAGTATAATCTTTTAGCTTAACGTGCTTGCCCGCCTATTTCATTACCTATTTTCATGACGTTTCAATACATATCCGGGAGGCGTGTGCCAATTTTCCTGGCCTTTGGTGTCCCAGAAGCAGACCGGTCCGGTTGAAAACTACCAACTGTGATATTTGTTGAATCGGAATAGTCATCTTCGTCATCAGAAGATACTAAAGTTCGCCTCTTAGCGGCAATGGATCCTGGATTGGAGGAAACGCTTAAGTTCATGGAATTATCATTATTCTGGCTAAACGTTGTTTGTAGTCTGATTCTATCAGCAAATTCCGTGAGACCTTGACACCAAAATATTGAATCTGGCTGGATTGATGCGATCGACGGCCTTAAGGATCTGATATACTGGAAAGCCTCCATGAGTGACGTCTCTGTGTTATTCTGCAGAATATGCGAGATAAGCAAAGCTACGAGTTCTTGGTCATTACCACTGGAAGAAAAAACCAGTACATTTCCAGAGTTTGATAGCTTGAACAAGGTGAGCAAGTCGTTGAAAGTCTCAAACTTGCTGATGCCTTCCGCAGTGATCACATTGCAATTGTAGTTGTTCGCGCTGTGGTACAATGTTTGATCTAACTCCGGTTGTGGTGTCAAACCACGATCGGAGTTGTAATAGGTTGCAGTTTGTGCTGCAACTCTAGACCTCAGTAGCTCCAAGGACATAGATTGCGTTTGACAGTACTGTGAGGTTAAGTCTAAGTCCGACTGTGAAAGCATGGTTTGAGGGCTGAATTCGGAATCGAAGTTCACAACCAAACAATGTTCCGCTGACATGGACTTGCAGTATTGAGCTACGCGGCTCGTGGGAATCCCCACGGCAACGAAAAACTTGATGTTGTGGGTTTGCAGAAAGTCGAGCTGTGATAGGGTATTCAGTGGTCCGAAAAATACGTTATTGGTAAGTTGCTGGGGTATGAGTTGATTTTTACAGGACGCCACGACGAACTGATTTTGAAAAGACATTCTGTAACTGTTCAGATCCTGCGCTGTTTGTGTATGAGTTGAGTGGTTAGAGGAATGCTAACTTAGCGACAGTAGTGATTCAACGCAATTCGCAGGAGGTTAAGCGCTAAAAAGATTTTTTAGAGTTTAAAAAAATTGGCGATGGCTTCCTCATTAGAAAACTTTAATGGAGATGGAAAGAGGCGGGGGAACAGAGACTTGCAAATGAAATAATGTTGAACATCGAATGACGTTCTAAAAGGTGAAAAACAAAGGTTTGGGTTCTCGCGTTGTAGGACCATGAGATGGGCATAGGCGTACTTGTGTGTTGTCTTTACCTGTCATGAGTTTCGTCTTGTTTCCTTTACTCCATCAGTAATGTGCACTTTCTTGTGAAGATATTTAGCTCGACAAGGACGATATGGAACAGTGTGTTTGCAGTGTTTAGAAAGATAGAATAAAACCCCAGGTGATTTCTCATGGGTGTTTCATGTCACTTTGTACTAAACCGACATCGCAGGAGCCCGTGTTAGATGGCATTTTTGAGTTATTTATGGGGGTTTCGGAGCATCCGTTAGTATGGCTTCCAGTTGTGCTTATTGGATGCGCTGAAATACTCATGTTTCGCTGTTACAGTGTAGGCTTAGTGCTCGAAAGTTTCGTATTGAGGTTTGCGGTGGCTAATGAGCAAGACATGTATCTCTGCTGTGATATTGTCCTTACTTTGTTTTCGAACGTAATGGGAAACGCAAACACAGTTTAATATCTGGAAGTGGTGGAGAAACTACGGTCAATTGAAGTGCGAGTAGGTCAGAAAACGAAGATTTAATTCTTGAGATTGATTGATGTGCTTGCGTCGCCGATAACTATTGGGAAGTCCCTGCTACATGTCCCAGTAGGCAGAGAGCAGCACGGGGTAAATATCTGGCTATTTGGACAAGAATATGCCAGAGAAGGAAGGAAAGGAAGGTGTCGAAAAAACCTGCGTCATACAAGTACAAAGTGACATTTTGAATATTAAATAGCGTTACGATATTGTTGAGTGCTAGCTATACCGCAATCGCGAGAGATTTTTGCAATGCCTCACGGTCCAATCTCTTCATTCCCATCCATTTTCATTACTCTATAAACGTTATACCTGTTGTCGTGTCATTCGTCAACTGTGTCTTTGGCGTATGTGGCCGGCTCCGTCACTTGTATCATTAGCTTTGCCGCTGCAGTGGCTGGAAAATACCAGGACACATACGCGCTTTAAAAAAATCATAAAAAAAGGGTCGCGCGTGGGGACCCCTGTAGTTGTCTATCATCATGCGAAGGCGTGTGTGTGTGGTGCTCGCGAAATGACCATCCAAAAGCCTGGAAAGTTGTGAAAATGCTTTGGAATATTCGTTACACGCACGCCGCACGCCGCACGCCTAGCCTTGCTGCTGTGCTGTGCTGTGCTCTTAATCTTGCGATGGCTTGCGATGGCTTGCGAAGGCTAAGCTAAGTGCGCTGTCTTTCGCGTTCGAGCTCTCGTTTGAGACGCTGCACCTCCATTTCGTATAGCCGCTCGTTGTTTTGCAGGTACAGAATGTAGTCCACGGCCTTTTCGAGGATCATGCTCTTGTTGAGTTTCGGAGTTGCAGATGCCTCTGCAGCATTGAGTTTAGCCGCCGCGGCTGCCGATCCGCTGGTGCCGGCGGAGTCGGATCCGTCGGAGCCGGAGCCGGAGCCAGGGCCGGTACCGGCCAAGACCGCAGCGCCTGAACCTCCTGCTGCTGCTGCTGCTGCTGCTGCTGCTGCCGCAGCGGCAGCGGCAGCGGCCTTGTTTTCGCCCACTTCAAACGCCGTCTCTTCGGACGCTACCCAGGGTATGATCTGCTGGAGTTTGGCGATCTTGGTGTTGATGTTGATGCGGTAGCGCTTCTCGATCTTGTTGTGAGCCTCCTTCTGGTGCGCAGTGAGTCTCTTGCGAGGCGCGCGTCTCTTGCGGGCGGCGGCGGCTGCCGAACCCGCTCCGCAATTGCGGCCGTTGCCGCTGATGCTGTTGTTGTTGCTGCTGCTGTTGCAGTCGTCGTTCGAGGAGCCGCCCTTGGCGGCGTCTCCCCCGCTCAAGCGGCCGCCCCTGAAGTTGCCGGTACCGGCGCCGGCACCGTTGCCGTTGCCGTACGCGGCGCCGAGACCCACGGCCTCTTCGAGATCCGCAAACCCGTCTAACGCCGCCAGCGGCAACTGGGTGGAGTCGCATTCGCCGTAGGAATCGACATCCACGTCCACGTCCACGTCCACGTCAACATCCACGTCGACATCCACGTCCTCGTGTTTGACGAGCGCCGGCGATCCGGACGCCGAGTTGTTGGCGGTCAGCAGCGTGTCCGAGTCGGACCCGCCGCCGCAGCCGCTGCCGTCGTTACGGCCAGCGAGCACCGCGTGGGAGTCGAACAGCGAGCTGAACTGGTCGAGCGGTGACCCGGCCGACGAGGTCGCCGACGACGAACCGGCGGACCCTGCCGGATCGGCCGGCCCTTGCAGCTGCTGCACCTGCGGCATTTGCTGCGGGTCCGCGGAAGCTGCTGCTCCAACGCCGCTGCCACTGCCACTTCCGCTTCCGCTTCCGCCGTCCAGCGCCGCAGCCCAGCTTCCGGACTCGTACTCGGCCATGCGGGCCGAGTCCGGGAACAGCCAGTCGTCAAACGACGTGGCTGAAGTATTTGTCGTTGCATTCGTATTCGTGGCCGTCGCACTACTGGCGTTCGGAGCCATGGTCATAGTTCCCGAGCCATTCATGATATGATGATATGCTGTGTGTATGAATGTGTGAGAGATTATGTCTCCTTCTATTCCCTATCTCTTGCCCACTTCTCTCGTCTGTAAGAGACCTGGCTCTTTGAGTTAAGATATATGCATACGGCTACTCTTTCTATATGTCTTCTCTCTTGCGCTTGCAACGGGTCTCTTTTATAGAAGTGCGATTCCCGATCCTGGGTGGCACCACCCACGCCCGTGAAGGTGAGATAATTTTGTTTATGTGCGCCGCTTAACGGTGTGAGAAGAGCGTAGCCAGAGTGTGTGAGAGAGAGAGAGAGCGCGAGCGCACAGCGTGGCCATAAGAAAAAAAAAAAAACAAAAACAAAAATAAACAAATTAAAAAAAAGTTTACAACAGTTGAGAAATATTGCAGTTTTTTTTGTTGCCGGTGCGCACTGCTTTTTTTTGCTGTTTCTGGCCCGGGCAAAATTTTTTTCCGCTGGTGGAGAAGCAGAGAACGTTGGGGAACTTTGGTAATGTAAAGCTTGCGAACGTAAGGTTGAGGGAGTGTCAGTGAGAATAATTAGGGTGGTGGGGAGTGGATAGGGATGGGAAGATAGGATGGGAAGATAGGATGGGAAGATAGGGATTTGGGACTGATATTAGGGTGAACATGAAAATGAACGTGAAAATGGATAATTGAAATGAAAATGGGTAATTAAAGTGGGTAATTAAAAGGGGTAATCAAAAAATGATTGCGCCGGATAACGATAACGGGTAATGCTTTGGAGACTCGAACACTGTTACAAGAGTTTCAGGACTTAGGGCCCACGCTGGGAAAATTACAAACATGTGGACAGTTGGAGGTGTTTCGTGTAGGACCGTTGAAGAATTGGGGATGCATGGATTTGCAAGGCTGCCATGCACTTGATTATCCAGTCACTGCGTAAGAGAGAGAGAGGGAGGGAGGGTTACTGCGTTTTGAGGGCGGACCCGTGCAATGGACAGTGCACAGCGCTCGAGAGTCTCTCT
>LT598446.1:0-150637 GCA_900074755.1 Lachancea nothofagi CBS 11611 | reverse complement strand
CTCTCTCTCTCTCTCTCTCTCTCTCTCTCTCTCTCTCTCTCTCTCTCTCTCTCTCTCTCTCTCTCTCTCTCTCCAGCGCGGCCCCGGCGCTGCGATCTATCCCCGTTCCCTCGCAAATCCTAGAAATCCACCCCCACCCGTGCCACGTGACCCGCTATCACCACCTCGGGCTTTGCATTCTTGGTCTCGTCCTCAACTTGTCGCAGCTTCGCTATCGCTCCCCTCTTTGTTGCGCGTGCCAGTGCTCTACGTGTCGCTCCCAAACATTCTTGTTCAAACGTAATTTGCACGAGCGATGTGTGCCTACGTAGAGTACTCTCGAACCATAGTAGACACAGCAGCGGTTACCGGAGTACAGGATCGGCCCTTGGTTGCGGGCCAGTCCTGCTAAACAACGCGGGTATGAGGGTGTGCGACTCGGAAACCCACAAGATGGGTTCGGACAAAGTGCTGTTCTGTTATTGCTACCTCGCTGCTGTGTGCGTGCTTGGCTGGTAAATTTTCCAGATCATCCCAGTAGGCACCCAGCTTCTTGATCTCTCTCTCTCTCTCTCTCTGGCTTCCGGGTATGCAGCATGCGGTCACTCTCCACGGCACCATCTTTTCCTAATTCAACGCCCCGCTCGCGTCTTCTCGTCGTTTTTCTTGTCCTTTTTCCCCTCGCCGTCACTTTCAACGTCCGAGGCCTGTGCTCGCTTATATTTTTCAGCCCTTCCATCTCATCTCATCTCATCTCATCGCCTGGTCCCTCCCTTTTCCTTACGCATGGATCGGGATGCATTACTAGAACTTTTGACCGATAGCTCCAGGGCGAGTCAGGACGCATGTGTTCAGACCCCCAAGAAAGTCCCAATTAGCCAGTCCATTGTGGAGTCTCAAGAAGACAATATCTCACACGCAAGTCCAGATTCGCCTTTGCACAACTATTCCACTACTACGCACAGCAGTTTCCACCAGGCCAACCACACACAGCAGCAACGGCTTCTGTCCACTTTAGACGATGATTCTCTTTTGAAACTTGTCAACGCCTATGAGAAACCGACCGAAAAGCGTTCCTTGTTGGGGCGTGAGTCTGACGACAACGATAGCGAATATGACGACTCACAGGATGAAATTTCACAGCACGACGAATCGCTACACGATGAAAACCCCTTTATCGTGACTAGTCCTGCCGCCTCGCAACCTCAATCAGACCCATCCGTATCTGACTCCGATTCTGTACCTCTCGCAGCCTCTCCCCATGTTGCCCATGATCCAGTCACAACTCGTAATTTCGGAGACTATGGACAGTATTTTTCAGATAAAAAAATTCAGCAACAGGACAGGGACGATTACATCAAAAAGCTGTACCAAGACGCGCTCAACAATGGAGAGACATTTCCGCCAATTTTCAAAGATTGCACCGTCTATATCAACGGCCGAACCGATCCCGACAGAATGCTATTACATCAAAAGCTTGTTCTTTACGGTGGACAATTTCTGCATTTTTTGAGCGGCAAAACTAGTGCTACTCACATCATTGCAAGCAATTTAACCTCCAAAAAGCGAATTGATTTTCAAAATTACAAAGTTGTGACCCCTAGCTGGGTCATAGACTCGGTCGCTGCAGGTAAAAGACTACCTTGGCAAGATTATGCTTTGTTGACTGGTGATTACGGTCAACAAAAATTGAACTTGGCTAATGCCAAGTCAAATGAGTTAGACACATCATCCACCAGCTTCAGAAAGCAGCGTGACAATGATGCCGCTTCTACCACGCTAGACTGCAAGAATCCCAATTTTTTGCAAAGCTTTTTCGCTAAATCAAGGCTCCATCATCTATCGACCTGGAAAGCTGATTTACGTGCACTTTTTTGTCATAAATACATTGACCAAGCTCAGGTAAAGCCCATACGCGAAGGAGAAAATGTGGCCATTTTTCACGTCGATTTTGATTGTTTCTTTGCTACAGTTTCTGCTCTCAGCGACACCCGCTACGATCTTCAAAAAGATGCCTTGGCAGTGGCACATGGCACCAGCAGCTCCGATATTGCAAGTTGTAATTACGTTGCTCGCAGTTTTGGCGTGAGAAACGGAATGTGGGTACGGTCAGCTCGAAGGTTATGTCCCGACTTGATTTGTCTACCTTATAACTTTGAACAATACGAAATAAATTCCAAGCTTTTATATCAAATTTTGGCAGGAACCAACTTTTTTCAAATGATTCTCCCCATTTCGATCGATGAGGCGATCTGTGTGAAAAGATTGGACAAATCGTCAAATTTCCACGAAATTCAACAGCTGTGCGAAGACGTAGCTCAATCCATACGACAACAAGTCTTCACGGCCACCAACGGCTGTACCGTAAGCATAGGTTGTGGTCCATCTTTAGTATGCGCAAGGCTCGCATTAAAAAAGGCCAAACCTAATGGGCATTGTGTTGTGATTGATCTACAAAACCAAGCTCAGATTGATCATTTTTTATCAGAGTTCTCTTTGAGGGATTTGCCAGGTATAGGGACATCCATAATTGACAAAGTCTGTCAACAAATATTGTCAGATACATTAGAGACTCCGACAATTGGCGAGCTTAAAAGCCGGTCGTCCTTGCAGTTGTTAATTTCCAAACTAGGTACAAAAACTGGCCGCAAAGTCCACTTTTTTCTGTCGGGTAAAGACGATGAGGAAAATAGTCGCATCTTGAGAAATCCTTTCGACTATTTTGCAAGAAAGTCCATTTCTGTCGACATCAATTATGCGATTAGATTCGACACAATTCATGAGATTGATGATTTTATAGATCGAATCTGTGAGCACCTAATCCCGAAAATCATAGAGCTAGGAATGCTGACTCCGCAAGTCACTCTGAAAATTATGAGACGGTGTGAGCATGCTCCAATTGAACCGGCAAAATATATGGGGTCTGGTGAATGCGACACCTTCAGTAGAAGCAGTAGGTTCGGAGTACCTACAGATGAAATAGGGTTGATAGCTACGGAAATCAAAAGCTCGTTTCGTATGCTTTCCTGCCCTCCCAAAGAGTTACGGGGGTTAGCGGTTCAATTGAATAAGCTCGAGACAAAGGCGGGGAGGGGTGAACAGAGGAAGCTTCCGTTCATGGAACAGCAGCATGACTCCTTTACAGGGACAAAAATCTCTGCATTAAAAGTAAACGCCTTTCACGCACTCCCTCAAGCTTTGAAAGAAGACGTCAGGAGCGAATTCGTCAAGCGGAAAATTGAGGTACCCCCATCACCATCAGGTAAACGGACTTCTTCAACGTCACCAGTGAAAGAATACTGGGAAAAGTTCAATAAGCAAAATGACACTTTCAAACAGGAAATGCCTAGTTCCTTGGATGAGGAGTTCATGAATCATTTACCCTCACAGATACAGCGAGAAATCAAAAGAGACTACGCTATTGTAAAGAAGACGCGGAGCTCGGTTAGGAGGCGTATTGTGAGTACAGATATACCTGTACTAAAGCCATGGCTGAAACACAGGTCGACCATCAGCGAAGTAGACAAGTTTCAGGCTTTAGAACGTCCCCGGGAAATCTGTAATTTAGTAGGAACGTGGATTGATCAGACTGTCAGTGTTGGACCGCATATCGATGATTTGAATTTGTTTGACAGGTATTTAGAAAGGCTCGCCACGAAGGGTAGAACCCACCAAATTCTACAAATCGCCAAACTGATGTCGTCTAGGTTGGAGTATCATTCGTCTTTCACAGCAGCAGAAATTCAAGGACGTCAGGAATGGGAAGAGTACCTTCTTAGACGAATAATTCCAATACTTAACTCCAGCACGTCGGAAAGAAACGCTAACATACAAGTTATTTTCGATCTATGATTGGTAGTTCATTGCTTCGTAATATAGGTATAGTTCAAAGGAACAATGTTCTTAGATTTTAATCCTAGGCGTATATATTTATAAAGGGGTCATTAAGTTACTTAAACAGTCAAGACACGCAAAGTGTTGGAGTGACCGACACCAGCGGCGAAACCTTGAATGGTAACAATGGTGTCACCTTCCTTCAAGATACCGAATTCCTTGGCTTGTTGAATACCGAACTTCAAACGGCTGTCGACATCCTTGGTCCAGTCAGATTCGACTTCCTTCTCGTAGACGAATGGGAAGACACCTCTAGACAAGTGAGAGATTCTAGCGGTTCTTGGGTTTCTGGTGACCATGACAATTGGCACGTTTGGCTTGTACTTGGAAACCAATCTTGGGGTGGAACCAGTGGTGGACAAGACAATGATGGCCTTAGCCTTTTGCTCGTAGACAGAGGAAACGGCAGCGGCAGCAATGGTCTCAGTGGTAGAGGTTGGCTTTGGAGTGCAGTTTCTCAAGTCATCGAAGGTTGGTAGGTATGGAATGGCTTGTTCGGCCATCAAAGAGGTCTCGGCCATCATCTTGACGGCGTTGATTGGGTAGTTACCCTTGGCGGTTTCACCAGACAACATGACACAGTCAGCACCGTCCAAAACGGCGTTACCGACATCAGAGACTTCGGCTCTGGTTGGTCTTGGGTTGTAAGTCATGGATTCCAACATTTGGGTGGCACACACAACTGGCTTACCGGCCAAGTTACACTTGGCGATCAACTTCTTTTGGACAGCCAAGACTTGAGGGGCTGGGATTTCGATACCCAAGTCACCTCTGGCAACCATGACACCGTCGGTCACAGCCAAGATTTCGTCGAAGTTGTTGACACCTTGTTGGTTCTCAATCTTGACGATAATCTTGATGTCTTTACCGTCTTCACCTAGAACTTCTCTGATGGTCTTGACATCGTTGGCAGTTCTGATGAAAGAGGCGAACACCATGTGGACACCGTTCTTGACACCGAATCTCAAGTCAGCCTTGTCCTTGTCGGACAAAGCTGGCAAGTCGACATCGGTACCTGGCAAGTTAACACCCTTGTGGGAGCAGATCTTACCGGCGTTGAGGGACTTGACGATCAAAGTCTTGTCGTCAACGACCTTGGTGACTTCGAAAGACAACACACCGTCGTCGACGTAGATGATTCTACCGGCTTCGATCACCTTGGTGATGTTCTTGTAGTCGATGTACATGATCTTGTCGTCGGAGGACTTGGCGTACTTGTCGTCGGTGGTGAAGGTCATCTCGTGGTTAGGAGGGATTGGGTAGTCCACTTCGTTGGTGGTGGTACCGGTTCTGATCTCTGGACCCTTGGTGTCCAAGGCAATGGCCAATGGTCTGCCTGGGTAGATTTCCTCGGATTTTCTGGCATTGTCAATGACAGATTGGTGGTAGTCGTAAGAACCGTGAGAGAAGTTCATTCTCACAACGTTCAAACCAGCCTTTCTCAAAGACACAAGGGCCTCTGGAGAGTTGGTCTTTGGGCCGATCGTACCGATGATTGAGGTTCTTCTCAAGTTGGCACCGGTGTCGGTTTGCAAGTTAGATAACCATCCTAGTCTGGATTCCATGATTGGTGATGTATATGTGATGAGTGTGAGCTGATAGCTGTAGTAGACTAAAGAACAAGAAAGAAAAAAAGCCTAGAATAAATGGACCCAACCTACAACAACTACGTTACAATATACCACAATTCCTCGTCCTCATTTTATACCTGGATCCACCACCACCAATAACTGCAAAAAATTGATCCTGGATACTGTCGTCCACTATACATGGGACCACCCACCAGTTGGCGCTCTCTTTTTTTTTTCACCGGCTTTCTCTCTCATTCTTTCTGGGCCACACCCAACAATTAACCACCGTTAACGCAGTATCGCCATAATTCTAAACTCCATTGCGGGTCACCCATGGCCATGTCAGAAGAAGTTACAGTTTAATCACCCAACGTCAGACCTGGATAGGGCCATAATAGTGGCAGAAGAGTTTACACACGCACATAAATTCGATCATCGTGAATCCTAATGCTCGTCATTTCCTCAGAGGTAATCGTGCTCTGACGTGCATTAAGCGCGGGCTTCCTATCGCCAGTGGCTATCGTGTTAGTGGCAGCCAGCGGGGAAGCCGGCGTCAGACGCAGAGGAAGCTGGAGCTGCGTCTGACGCCGGCTTCTCGGAAAAACAAAAAAAGCAGAAGCCCGGTAATTTTTTCCAATATTTCCTCATCCGGAGCGTGACCCGGAAGCCGGATTGGGAAAGTACACGGAAGCCGGGAGGCGAGGACGGGTAACGTTCATGTTCGTGTATGGTGACTGTGTACTCGCGAGTACCGGACCGTGGCCGCCGTGCCAGTCTGGTACACAGTGATGTGGGAGTGGTGCAATGACAGTGACACAGGAACCGAACGCAACGTCGTGGTAGAGAATTTACACAGAAACCGTTCGCAGCGCAGCGGAACCAGCCCCTGGTGTGCTGCAAAGTATGATATTTTTCGATGTGGAGTTTATGTACTGCTAGCGACTTTCACGTTTTGGTCGTCAAAGCACGCTTTTAGCTTTAGGAAAGATAAAATTTTCGTAGTTGAAGCGGAACGCACGCCTGGCTAACGTAGAACACTGGCCCCATTTTAATCCACGTAGGATCTCTCCTACTCTCCTACCGTTCCTGAGAGTATAGTTCCTCATTATCTATACCTGGCCCGACATCGCTCTATACGTAGAACATCATCACTCAACTCGAAACCTATAAACCCATCTATCTCTTTTTCGACTCAACTATTGCGGGTCCTACATGGATGTCACTAACGTGGAAACACTACTGCGAGTGATAAGGGATGGTGTCTGCCGGTTGGAGGCTACGCCGCAAGTCATGGCTGCCATAGATCAGTTCCAGCAAGATCCTTCGGTACTTGAAGACCACCTTGCGGATTTTGTCCGCACCTTGACAGGTAAATTCTTTGACCAAATTCCACAGGCTCAGCAAACTGTGGCCAACATCTTTTACACGCTCTCCAAAGTATGCGGTGTCAAAAGGACCATGAAGCATCTGTCGACTGACATTTTCTTACTACCAAAGATCTTAAGTCACATAGACACACTAAGCGACACCAAAAATTGGAAAATCTTGATGCTTCTGCTGTCCTGGCTAAGGATGGTACTGATGTCTCCGTTCAAGCTGGAAAACGATATGGCTATTTTTGATATGACGAACAAACTCAAAACTTCTCCAGTTTTAAAACCACTCGTCGCCGGGGTCCATGCCGAGTTGTTCGCCAAAAATTTACCCCTCTTCAAAGATCACTACGCCAAAGAAGGAATTGACTTGTTGTCTCTCAACTACACTCTGAAAGCCGTACTCATACACACAAAGTCCAGAACTCCTGAGACATTTCTTGACTCTTCAACACTCAAAGAGTTAACCGAAACATGTTTGAATACAGAATCGGAACTGAGTGAGGCAAGGGTTGGACTGCTATTGAAAGTTTTACCGAAGTTGTGTAGGCTCCACGCCGAACAAGAATCTTGGGAACAGATAGAGGAAATCACAACTTGGTTTTTGAACAACGTGGCTCTTAGTTTCACCGAGCTGAGATTCCAGTTAGCTCATAGTTTTGCTAAGATTGTTCAATTGCTTGTGAACATTGACCCTGCTTCAGCGAGCAGTTTAGTTGAGAGTATTCTACAAGAAGTGAAGGAAGAACTCGAGAACAATCCTATAAATGCCGTGGATACTGATAAATTACACTCGGAGCTTCTTTTCATCGCAGAGGTTGCCCGAATTGGTGCTTTGGATTCGAGTTCCATAAATGAGTTTTCTCAAAATATTTTGCCAATAACCATCAAGTTTCAGCAATTGAGACTCAATAAAATAACTGGACATCAGATAAGGGATGCTACCAATTTCATATGTTGGTCAATTGTAAGAAATTGCGATGTTATACTTAACCTGGAAACAATATTTATCAATTTACTATTGTGTTCGATGTTTGATCATGAGCTAACGATCAGGAGGTCGGCTTCAGCGGCCCTCCAGGAGGTTCTTGGAAGGTACGGGGTGACCTTGTTGGATAGCGCAAGTGTCATGAAACTTATAGAGCTCCCAATATCCAGTCTCGATGTTTCCTTCCAGAAAAATGTTTCAGAGCTAATCAGCGTTTTCCAAGAATCTGCTCCCCGATACGTTAAGCCTTTGATTGACTGGCTTATCCTAGACAACGTTTTTAAGAATCTCAATTTCAGAATAGTAGAATTATCTGCGTCGTCAATCAGTCAGTTGATAAAGAGTGAAGGTTCCAAAAGACTTGAAGACAATCTTTTGCAACCAATCTTTCAAGTCGCTAAAGTTTTGAATACGGTAGAAAACGATTACATGAAGGCAAGGTTTTTGTACTTAACAACGCAGCCATATCTTTTTCACATCGATTTGGTGAGAAAATCGTGTCTTCAGTGCTTCAACTCAATAGCTTCCAATATAAATGAAAGATCGAGAAACCTTCAAGAAGTGTTTAAGATCAAGTCATTCATGAAGACTTTGAATATGCTCGCAACAGAGGAAGAAAAATTACTGCAAATAATCAACTCAACAATGATTGACGCACTCTTCAGGGTAGTCAGATTTTGCTCACCATCTGATTCTGGCTTTGGACAGATCAAAGAATGGTTTTTGCCAATTGTCACTGTGATGTTTTCACGGGAGCCTCACTCTAGCACTGCAGTTATATCTCAGCTTTTTGAGGAAAACTTCAATCAATTGGTGAAATACAATAACCCATTGTGTTCAGCAGGGCTAGCTTATACGCCGCCCGCAAGATTCTCGGACTCTTTGCTCAAAGTTTGCCCACGCATGGATTGCGAAGCTCGTTGTCAAGTTATAGAAGCCCTTTCAGACAAACTTCCTACAATTGTAGAATCACAAGGTGAACAGGTGCTCGAATTAATTTTAGGTTTTCTGGACGACTACACTTTAACCGATCGCGGAGATGTTGGGGGTATAGTAAGAAAATGCACCGCTACTTTAATTGAGAAGCAATTCCCGTTTTTCATGGAGTTTAACCCCAGATTGAAAAAAGAGGTAACCTCAAAGTTCCTACGATTAATAGCGGAGCCTACAGATAAGTTGCGAGAAACTTGTTTTCGAGTTTTAGCCCGTGCTTACAATTTCAAGGTTTCTCAAGAAGCCTCACACGATGAAAACGTTTTTCAATTTTACTCTGCGCATAAGCAAAAATTTGGCGATGAGCTGTGGCAAGGTTACGTATTTTCGTCCGGTGCCATTTACTCAACTGACCAGCAAATAGCCAGTAGTATCGACTGCTTTCTCAACTTCTATGATGAATTGCCTGCAGAAGAAAAGTGCGTCTTACTAAAGGATCTTATGCGCGTTACGCCAGCTTACTCAGAGCTGAAAAGCTGGCAACAATCAACAAGCCACGTTAATCGACTAGGTTGCCAAAAAAGAGACATAATGAAACAAGCGATTGTGTGCGTGAATTTTTGGCGTCGCGCGCTTGAATCCGGAATGTATCTGCCCTCTGACTTTAGTTTGAAAGGAGCGTATGCCAAGTTTTACAATCTGCATCTGTTGAGAAACACAGCATTGAAAAGCGCCGTTCTGAAATTATTCCCCTTCATTGCGGTCAGCTGCAAGGCAGCACATTCTAATGAAAATGACCAATTGAAGAATGACATTCTCAACCGTCTACAGCAGCTCGCTAAGCGCGCGAATGGGGAAACAAATGGGTTAACACAGCTTCAAACCGTGTGTCGCGAAGGCATGGCGATTATCTACTTAGCGTTTGATGAAATAGACAAATTAGAGGAATTAAAGAGGTTTACATCTAGCCAACCAGTATATTTGGAAGTTGCTCGTCGAAAAGTCACCATCTAGTGGCCTAATTGCGACTACGTGGATCTCAAGTGTTTCAGTACCTCCCGTATGCGCGCTGCATTTTCCCAATCGGCTATTAATGAATATCCACCGAGCGATGGTTCATTTTCTCTCTCCTCCCTATTTTGGGTCTCGAGCTTCAAAAGCTTCTGGGGGCTGAGCTCTTCAACATATGCGGCACCAAAGATGTCTTGCAGCTGTGTTTCCGGAATCTTGCATCCGTTATCTAAATGCCAATCCGCTACTAGCTGCGATATACGTCCTAATTCTTGGCTGTTACGATGTTCGAGGTAAGGGCTCATCAGTAATTTTGCAACGGAAGGAGGTAATTGCCAGGATCGGCGCCCTCTACCATCTGTTATGATGCAGGTTTCACCTAAATTCAAGAAAAAGTGGTAAAGATAAAGATGAATTGCCTTACGCTCGGGCCCCCAAAGTGTTGAGCGCATCAAGTAAACATAATCTTTATTAGTCAACTCAAAATATGATCCTGAGTTAGTGATAGAATCGGTAGATTCTGCTTTAAGATATTTGAATAATTCATAACCTGCGAGCTTGGCTGCTGATGAATTACCAACAGCGCGTAACAATACGTGAAACCCATTTTGATTCTTAGATGAGCAGAGGTAGTGTGAATCCACAAACTCTCTTAGCAAGCGGAGCTCAACAATTAAGTGACGCCAAATCAAGATCACAAATCCTAAAGACTTATGTGCTGCAACGTGGGTTAAAATGATATTGAGGTGGAATGCCTTCAAAGAGGCAGACGCATCTCTACGCGGGCTAGTTTCCTCAAAGTAATCGCCCCATTGCTCTACAGACATGTCATGAGTTGGAAGCTTGGTCAACAAAAAATCCATCGCCTGCGATTCATTAAAAAAATCAACGCCAGACTCATCTAGCAAACCAATATAGGCACCAAAAGTGAGGTCCTTCTGGAATGTTTTCCATGGTATGGGAACGTCGTAATCTGCATCTTCGATATTTTTGCTAAGTGCGAGCTGGACTTTGAACGCCCCATACTTCTCAGTAACAAATTTGATAGACGAGAGTGACTGAGGAGTAATTGAGGGCGCTTGCTTCATAAGTAACTCGAACGTTGTTTGGGCGTCATCTTCCAAGCCGAGACACACAAGTCTGTGGACACATTGATGAAGAAGTTGAGTTAATGAGTTTGGCTCCAATTGCGTTTCCAACAGAGGGCTTGATCGAAGAAATGTGACTAAATGCGCGGTTTGACCAGTATGGAGATAGAACGAAATATATGCATGAGCCTCTAAGCCCGGATCATCAACAAGCTCGACAAATTTATGCAAATAATGAATTGAGCCTGCGCGGCCAACTATCTCAGCGCAGTTCCGCAAAAAAATAGTATCTGGCACCAGATTGTCTCTAATTTTGAATATCGCCACATAGCTCTTGAGAAGCTGCAAAGTGAATTTGGTCAGGCACATCATATCGGCTCGTTCGTCATTATTTGTGCATTGAGATCGTAGCATGTAGGATAGTTCGCGATATAGCTCAACAGGAGTTTGCCCAACGATATAGCTACCAGACTTCGAAACCCATGAAATTCGGCTTGACTGCAGCCGGTTGAGCAGAATATAGTACAGTTCGACTTTCTTCGTCAAACGCAACTCTCTGAGGGTTCCCAGAACTACATTCAAAAAGAGCTCTGCCCTGCCTTTGATTTGGTCTTCATTTCTATTGAAAACCTTGTTGTTTCGTAGCCTGTAATTCTTGTTAGCGAGTGCTTCATTCAACCAGATGTCAGTTTGAGAGAGAGCTTTGGCCCCAGAAACCAGCGAAATCTGATTTACTCTCTCAATCAATTTGGCGCCGCCTAAAATCCTGGCGGTAAAGCTTTGCAGAGGAAGGACAGGGGTCTTATTTCGCAGCATTTGATATCGGATTGCAGTAGTTTTCACGGCATGAGATGGATCTAACTTGTCAACGAATTACGGAGAAGTGGTAAGAAAGTCGTATGCAGAGATGGATTCACAAGTCAAGAACTTTTGTCTGATGAAATTGCAGAGGTCAAGGCACGGAAGCGCTTCCTATACTTGCTATCGGTAAACTTCACTGAAGAGAGACATTAGATAAATATATTACATCCTGGGGTTTAGCGAATTTAATGGACTAACATTCCGTACTGAAAAGTATAATTTCAGAGCAACTGTTACACGGTGCCTAGCAAAAACTTGGTAGACTGAAAAGTACGTGAAGGTGTTGCCGCTAGTCTCATTCAATGATCAACTTTGGTAAATTTTTTTCTTTGTACGGCAGTGGGCGATAAATTCACACTTTTGGGCAGCCTTCTCTTCCAGCTCAGCTCCTCAATACTAGGCAATACGTTAATGTGCCCTTGCAGGATCTTTTTATGATATATTTTCTCAAGCTGCCCTTTGTGCTTTGCAATCCACAAGTGATGAAATGCGCCCTGACTGTCAAGGCGCTTGTGAACATCTATCTCCAAGAGGCGACGTACGAAGCTTTTGGCGTGCTCAGAAACCTTGCTCCATTGTTTAGAATTGAAGCTCAAACTCCCCATTTTGGCATTACGGATTATGCTGGCTTCTGAACCGTCCCCATAAAATGGGGAAATTCCCGTTAATATTATATGAGCGATGACGCCAAGCGACCATAAATCGCATTTGGCGTCGTAACCGTGCTGTTCAAAAGTAGCGGCTCTTGAAAACTCTTTATATGCTGCTCTGTCAGCCTTGAATCCTACTTCGGGTGCACAATATTCAGGTGTCCCAACAACCGTGTGCATACGAGAGCGCGAGGAAGATAAATCTTTGGCAATGCCGAAATCTGCTAAAACAATTCTCGTGCATGGCTCTGGTGTGCATAATAAAATATTATCGAGTTTTAAGTCACGATGAACAATACCTTGCGAATGTAAATACCGAAGTGCGTGCAAAATCTGATATATTATTACCAGTGCTTCCGTCTCCGAAATTGGAGATAGACAGTCGGATTTCGCTAAGTAGGAAAATAGATCACCTCCTGTAATTAGATCCTGGAAGATATAGAGGTGATCTTTGGAGCCGGCAAACGTTTTGTGAACCTTGATGATATTGGGCTGCAGACAAGTTAGTAGATGAAATTACGAAGATAGCTTTGCAAAGCGATGAGAGAGGGTTGTGGGTGTGATGAAAAGCATACGTGCGCTAGTTTCAGTAAAATTTTGGCCTCCTTGTCCAGTCTGTTTGGCTTCATCTTGATAACCTTGACGGCATAGTTCACCGGCTGGTGATTAGTGGCGCTCATCTTTTCATTTGCAACCAGAACGTGGCCGAATGTTCCACTTCCAACTACTTTTGATGTTATCCTCCAACTATCAACCTCTGTGAGAAATCCCAGCTGTTCTACCAGATCACTGGTCAAGAGCTTTATTTTAGCCACAAACCGATAAGCTCCTGCATTTGGTATGGTAACGAGATCGCCGTCTTCCAAGAGATATGTTTGGCCTCTTTTCAAGGATAACCCGTTGATCAGGATCCCATTCAGAGAACAGTCCTTAACGTAGTACATAGGCACGCTGTCATCATCAAATCGTATGGCCCAGAACATACAGTGTATACTTGAAACAGATGGATGTGTAAGAATAACATCGCATTCGCGATCGTTTCTGCCAAACTTTACCAACTTGTTCTTTGCAATAGGCACGGCGGCTAACGAATCATTTGTACCTGGAAAGCCGTAGTCCAGTGAGCTTGGCTCGAGAACTCCCAAAATTTGCTTGTTAGTCATCTCGAGGCTATGCATATTCAACGCCTACTTTGATTGCTGCCTTATAGATTTTTTTGATATTGAAGACTTAAGATTGTTGTTTGTTTATGAGTGCGATTGACTCAATTTAATGATAAATACCGAATTGATTTTTAAGGTATTTCGAAAAGTGACATTATATATGGAATTGAAGAAACTTAGAAGCGTATGAACTTAACTCCCGAAACTCCACTGCACACCGGTGCCGATGAAGAACTCAATATTGATGAAGTGAATGAACTTGACGATTCAGACGTTCAAGGATTGAATCTGGAGAGTGAAGCTGACACCAACGGATCTTCTAGTATAGCAAATGACGGGCAAGATTTAGGGATGAAGCGTGAGAATTCCGGTGACGAGGATATGGGATACGACCAAAGAGACGATTATGTTCCCCGTGTTAATATAGGGTCGCCATTTTCATCCAACGTAGACGTCGCGCGACACTTCAACGCGGATCATGTGAATCAGCGGAGACTCTCACTGGCACAGCAGTCCAAGTTTATAGCCTACTGCGATGAAAAACTGATGGCAATTCAAAGAAAGTTTGTACAATCGAGGGGGTTGACGGAGGAAAACGGGTATCGAGGGCTAGCTCCGCTCTTGGATGATCTCAAGGCCGTACTAGATTTTGTCTGGTATTCGGTAGAGGGTATGTCTAATACAGAAAATCTCCTGGGAACGGACCTAGATGCCATGAGCGCAAATCAATTTTCAGGCACAAAATCAACGAACATTGGTCAAATGTACTACTTGATGCAAATTGCAGACACATTTCTGGAATACTTGACAAAATTCGACCTTGGTACACTGTCTGCAGAGGAACAACACAGGACGCTATCGAAAGCATTCAAATTCTTGATGATATTGGACAAAGTATTTGCACGCTCACTTGAAGGTCTGATACCTGGAAACACTATCATGAACGGTACTGAGATGGTTAGAATTGCTGGGATCGCTGAGCGGACTAGGATGACGCTTACTAGCTTTCTAGAAGAGCAAGGGGTTCACGGGTACCATTACGAAGTCAGCAAAATATATGAAGAGACGCTGGAGAGATGCGCTTAACATATATATATATTTAAATATATAATAGAAAAGTGAAGATGAATCTTTAGAAATGTGCTTGTTCAAAATTGATCGAACGGATTCGATGCATGTACCGTCACCAGCGAGGGAGTAGAGAGCGGTGTTACCAATACCGGTGGTTGGGTCTCTTCTATGGGCACTACCGGCTGAGACTGTATTGGCTGCTGTTGTTGCTGCCTAGTAACTGAAAGTTCTTGAATTTGCTGTTGTTGAGCGGCTTGCGAAATGTTCCTATAAGAGCTCAAGTCTAAAATGACGGTCACATCCTTCGTGATCTTCGCTAGAGAGGCTAGGTTTGGTCTAACTTCATTTAAGATGGGCAAATCTTTCATTATGATTTTCGTGTTTGCTAAGATAGAAATAATGGACTTCAGGAATGCATTGATGTTCTCCCAAGTTTCTGCTTTCTCAATGGCGGTTGCGAAACTATCCGCCTTGCTGCCAGTTATGAGTATTAACCTATCCTTTAGTACTTTTGATAGCTCCATCGATTGATAGCAGATGTCGGTCAAATCCTTGATTTTAGCCGCTATAGTGCTTGTAATATTGGAGAGCTCAGCCGTTTTTGTGCTGGCAATAGCGCTTTTCGTTATGGATGAAGTCAACTGGGCATATACCACGTTGACCATCGATATGACAGTTTTCAACGTGTGATATAGTTGCGTGTCTATATCTGCATCAACCAGTTCTTCTGCTGTGGAATTTGTTGCGCTCGAGCTCTGAGCTATTGGCGTCCCACTCTGAGCAGGTATGTCAGCTGGTCGTCTTGCGACGCGTGGGGAATGCTGAGAGATGTCGGTTTTTACCCTTGGTGAACCTTCATTGGTTGATTTTAAATCTGTGGATATGTTGTTTTGGGAAGGAGGTGGTGTCGTCAATACTGATGCGGGTGTGGAACGATGACTTACCGGCTGAACTTTTGGCGATGTAGCTTGATGCATGGGGTTACCGGTAAGGGACCTCTGAAGAGTATTCCTTCTGGCTCGTGGTGTTATATGCTTGTACCCCTGCGATGTGCTTAAAGAGTGTGTCCTAGTGAGTCTGTTTTTGACGGGTGTGTGTGTATCTTTCGGCGTAATCTGACTCCATGCGTTGTACATTTCGTTGAAGGAACAAAGTATGTTCATGTAAAATATTCTCGCAAAGCAGATGTCGTTCCCTTGGAAAAACGATCTGAAGTTCTTTCGCAATAGGGCAAATATCTGCTTGAAGATGGCGATAATAGTCAGGCATAATTTCACCATTGCGTCGTTCTTCGCTGAAGTGGGGTTCTCGCTTTGCTCCAGGAGTTCAACGAGATTGTCGATGTGCGATCTTACACTATAAAGCAGCGAAACAGAATTGACCGCGACAGCTTTATCCTCGCAAAAAGATGTTATCTTGCGTATACTTTGTTGGCACTCTGTGAAAGAGAACAGTAGCTTTCGGCACGCTATCAATAGTTCATCATGCGTTACGCGTTGAGAGGTGGTCTCCTCTGGTAATATCGATAACCGTTTGAAGTAATCATTGTATTTGATATCACTGTACATCTCTTCCTGGCGATGCTGTTCTTCCGAAACGTTGATGAAGCCACGCCTTTTTGCAGCTTTGCTGATCTTGGACTCTGCGAAGTGTTTGCGTAATGCGACACACCAATATTCCTCCGGCGAAACGGTGTCTGGAAGCGAGGAAAGTGGAATTTCGTTTTTTACCAGCTCCAGTTCTTCAGTGGGGATCTTGTTGCCTTCGATTTCCAAGATTTTCAAGCTTCGCAACGACGTTACGGCGGGATACAGTTCTCGAATAGACGCCACGTTGTTATTCTTAAGCGACAGCACTTTGAGGTTATCGCACCACACTTGTGGAAACTCGTGTGGCAGGGTTGTGATGAAGTTTGACGATAGATCCAGGATCTCTAGTCGCTGACATTGTAGCAGAATAGCCGGGAACTCATGTAGTTTGTTGTTGTGTAGATCAAGATACCGCAACTCACTCAGCTTGCTGAAACTCTCAGGCAGGCCTGTAAGCTGATTTTTCTGCAGCGAAAGTCTTTCCACGGGAAGCAGCAGATCGATGGTTTCCTGAGTCAAGGATGCTATTCCCAGATCCACAAGCCTGATGGTCGGGTCGCGCTGCGACAGTTGCTTCGACGCCACATGTGTGAGGTTTGTTCTGCGATCGATCAGCGTTCGTGCACCTGGCAATTCACTTCTTGAATCCATAACAGGCTGAACAGCGTTCGAGGGGCAGCAATATATCGTAGAAGTACCAGCCACTATGCTCACGAAGTTTGGAAGGTCGCTTTCGTTTCTAATGTGATGATCTGTTGATATATGATTAGCTTTCCATATTCGATCTTGGGCATACATCATATTGAGGGCCCGTAGATCCGGGTAACAGTCACAATAAGAAAATTATCGAAGCGAACCTCATCGCGCTACGCTGAGCGGCTAACAGATATAAGATGGAGGAAGAGGGAGGGATGGCTCTGGAATAATCCTCCATGCGAAGTCGCTGCCTTGAACTAGGAATGAAGTTATTGTAACAAGGAAGAAATTAAATTGTGGAAAAAGATTAAAGGTGCCTTTGACGGAAAGGGAAGCAGGGTGAAGTAGAACGCGATCGTGCATCGCAGAAGGAGGAACAACAGTTTAAGTCGGATGCATAATCTGCTGGCTGGCTAGAATCCCAGACTGAAATGAACAGGGGCGAAAGGTCAACTCACTCAAAGGTAAACCGAGAAGCGACAAACGGCAGTTCAAAGAAAACTTTCTCGCAGGAGTAGCTAAAGCGTTTTGCCAGGAACTTCAAGTCGATGACTTACGATTTCGACTTGAATACATTTTTTTTAGAGCCTAATGCAGCAAAAAGTTGGCTCACAAAGTAGAAGTTCGCAGAGTACATACAGCAACGTCCGATTATAAGGTTCTGATTTCCTTACATATGTCCTCTCTCGGTAAAAATTGAGGCATATTCAAGAAATAAACCTTTATCAATCGCGAGGCTTGAAGAAGATATGTACTACAAGTATTGGCAATCGCCGGCATACTCCCTTGAAAGTTCGATCCTCAAGCTGTTTCGCGGCGAATAGATAGATAGTCGTGGTTCGTAGACCGACAAGTCTCCAAGTGACGAGACACCTTTTCACTTGAAGCAAGCAAATGCCAGCATGTAGAGGCAAACTCACTTTGGAGACTGTAGTTTTCTTAATCATTGTAAGCGAAAAGCACACTTCAACAATACTCACTTGACGAAGTAGAAAAAACCCAAGCACAACAATCGCATACGGATAATAATTTCAAATGCGATGCCCAATGCCTCTATAGTATGGAGTAGAGGTCCCGCCAGCATCTCTACCTTAATTCTAAAGAAGAAAATAGATTTTCTTCCTTGAGTTTTGACCCCTTCTCCGTATCAATCATTGCTGGTGATGCCGTCTGGCAAGGAGCAGATCCACTTTCTTTTGAGATTCGACACTGGTCTCGACAACGAGATTTCCACTAGAGACGGTGCCAGGAAGAATCCGAAAAGACTAAATGAATCCGAAAAGACTAAATGAATTTGGTGCCGGCGACCTCAACGTAAGTATCTCAACATCCATAAGGTGTGATTTCAAAAAGACGTTATGTTAAATTTTGTGGCTAGACACTCATGTATGTGTATAGTCATGAAGCTTATAAACACTGCCATTAGTTCTGTAATAGCGTCTGCAATCGATCTCATCGAATCATCTATTCATGAATAATTTTGTCTTGTTCCGAAATCTTGAAAAGTAAATTTCCCTGCGATGAGCGATATACTTCTAACTGAAAAATGCAATAGAAAGCGCAAACATCCCTGCTTGTTCATAACTTTGACATGGGCTGGTTCTGGGCTGAATCTGGGAATGGAAATGTATGTCTCCTTCTGAAGTTAATTTCGAGCCCTCGAAGAGGATTATGAAGTTCTAATACTAACAAGCTAACTCTTACGCAGGCTTGTACCAAAAAAGTCAATGAAGAGGCTCTTAAATGTCCTGTGGATCACTTAAAGGCCCTGAAAGGGAAGTCCGTGGAAGGTTGTCCCGTCATGCATAACAGCAAGCCACAAGATGGGCTGAACCCGTTAAATCACATCCCTGCTAATCTTTCGCTTGAAAAACAGACCGGCCAAAAATTGGATCTGCCAAAAGATCGGACCGTTAGCTCGATCCCCAAAGGTAGCTTACAATCAGAAGATTTCTGGGAGTATCCTTCTCCTCAACAAATGTACAACGCCATGGTTCGCAAGGGCAAGATCGACCCCAACACGGGGGAAGAAATTCCTGAAGATGCCGTCGAATCCATGGTGTTTGTACATAACTTTCTCAACGAAGGTTGCTGGCAGGAGATTCTAGATTGGGAAAAGAAATACACAGAGAAATTTGGCGTGGAGCCCAAATTGTTGCAGTTCATGGGTAAACCCTCTCAGCTCTCTCCCAGAGCTCGTTGGTTCAGTATCCTAGGTTCAGTATTCCCCTCTCAGTTTTCCAAGGAGCTTCCCTTTGACAGACATGACTGGACTGTTCTTAGACCAGACCCCACATCTTCCGAAACCGAAAACCCTGGCTTCAAGAAAGTTCGCTATGTGATCGATTTCTATGGAGGTCCAGATGATGAAGAAGGCCTACCCACATTCAACCTCGACGTCCGTCCCGCTTTGGATAACTTGACTAACGCTAAGGATAGATTTGCTCGCTGGACAGAACCTATCATCTCTGAATATTTTGGCAGTTAGAGCAGAAGTAAATTCCCCAAACATTTCCACTTTGGCTGCTTTGATCTCAGCCTTTTTACCTTGACACCAAATCCGTGGTCACTGGTTTGACGCCGGCGAGCATCATTGACCATGCATAGATAAAAGTGATTTATAATATAGTTGTGAAGTTAGTTGTCTACTATTTACAGTGAAAGAATCCGTCTTATATTTTTTACTTCATGCCCTGAGGGAGAGAAATCTTATTTTGTATCAAGATTTCTAAGTCCCTCTTAGCTGGTGTAAAATTCTTAACGCCATTTATATCTTCCAAAAGTTGGCCGATGGTATTGTTTTCTTCGGCAGAGAAATTGCCATTCGAACTTTTGGAAACAACTGCCAGAGTGTGAACAATCTTCGATGCAGCTTGAAATGTTAGAGATTTTTGGGCTTTTTTGGCAAATGTAGCGTAAATGGAAATCTTCTCTAACAATGCACTTGACTTGTCTCTGATGCTTTGCTCACAGACAGCGTCGATAATTGGGTCAAGAATGGATCTCGTTATCGTGTTGACACGTTTGGTTTCGCTCGCAAATTTCTTGAAAATGTCTTCACAGGCATCAACGTTTCCAGCTTTGGACTCGGCGGTTATCATATAACCGTATTTTCTTGAGTCTAGAGGAGTTTGAATTTCTTCGAACAGCTTCCTTGTAATTTCAATATCAGGACAAAACTCTGTGAATTTCTTGAAGATTGAATTGGTTGTGTTGATGTCATTCTTGCTCTTTGAAATGCTCTTCAAAAACTGGAATTCGGGGTCCTTGGTGTAAAGGTAGTTGATGTACATTCTTAACGCCAAAGTTTTACTATCGGGTTTAAGTGGGGCATCGACGTCAGCAAATTGCTCTCGGTAGAATTGTTCTATTTTACTTTCCGACAACTTTTCCTCTGCCATTTTGAAAAGAATCTCATTGGCAAGTTTTATAGATTTTAGCCGCTTCGGAAGTTGAGCTTGAATACCCTCCAAACTGAAGTTTTTGCGATAAGACTGGAATAATAGGTAGGCTTCCAACAAAGTTTGATCAGCCTTTAGCGGAGCTGGGATTTCGTTGTTCCATAATTGTTGCAACTCTTGGAAATTCCGGCTTTCTCCTAAAGCAGTTAGTAGTGCAATGTATGAATCAACAGTGATAGTGGCGGATGGGGTGGCGATATAGGTGTTCCAAACAGCCTCAATCCGTTTCGCCTTTTGTTCTCTAATATCACGTCCAAAAACGGGAATGTTTGCAACGGCAACAAGAAGGGCATTTTTCACCAAAAGATCCACTTGATCCAACTGCTTCGCTAAGTTGAAACAAATAATAGCTTGCTGTGGTTTATGCAAATTAGTGAATTTGTACATGAATGCGGAAATGATATCAGTACTCAAAGGTTGTCCCGATTTCTTCGAAGCCGAAGATAAAGTCTGAAATAGATTTTGGACATCTTGAACTTGCTCTATGCCTTCAAGCTGGTTTTCAAACTCTGGCTTACAGGTCTTGACAAAGTCAAAGAGTAATAGCGCATAATTGTCTTTGGCACTCTTCCGCACTGTGTGTTCCATTTTTATGGTGTCCAATAAATATCTGATTCTTGAAATTGGTATTTCGTCTAGTTTATCACCTACATTGAGGATTTGAGCTAACTCTGCTAAATTAGGCGAGTTGCCGGGAAGCATTAAATAACCGATGGATGCTAAGGCCGAATTGTTGGCATGATGCGTACCATATGTTATAGTTTTGGAATTTTCGGATAATGTCTCGAGGTACTTGACCCACAAACCTAAAACATCTTGTGGGGAATTTGAGGCGATTAAATGTTCAAAAACCACCTGAAAATGCGAATCGCGCGCAAGACCATATTCACATATTGAAGTTAGAATCTCGTATGGATTTTTTGGCAGCTGGCTTGATTCAGATGCATTGTCCAAAGACGTCAAATCCGCTCTGGAGGCTTGTAGAAGCTGCGTTAGCACGGAATTGAGACCAAACGACCGTTGAAGGGTGAAACGCGAATCTTGAAGAGACTCTGAGACTTTTTGTACTCTATCCTTGAACAGTTCAAAGGCCGAATTGGAGCCTTTGTGGGTGTTGAGCTCTTTTGCAAGTTCCGTACTTAATTGAGAGACCGGGTGTATTTTGCGAGCAGCTGTTGCGGCAGTGGTGTTCCAGCGTACTAGCAATCGACTACGTGTACACAGTGCATTAACCGAATTGAAAGAGCTCGAAAGCATGGCCCAGATCAATCAATTGTCCGATGTGGATGCTTGACGCTTATGATGAAGGTTCACGGATGCCCGTCATAATAAAAATTTGTAAATAAATAGTAATAGTAAACGAGGTGGGCAAAGATGGCAAACTAGGAAACATATAACCGCCAAGCAGGTAAATATAGTGTACTGTTCAGCAGTGTGTCAGGTAGCTTGGAACCCTAGTTGAGCTCTCTGGTTTTGACTAGTAACAAGAAGTGTCTTTAGCTCAGTTGATGAGTGAGACAAAAATAGGAGCGGCCCGCAACAATATTTACTGTGGATGATGGCTTCCGCAGATATAAAGATGTTACATGGGTTAGATGAATCGGCTTGCATTGGCGAACTCATCGTCAAGCTCTGAACAATTCTATTTATCAAAGCCAGACAATGATAGAATCTTGAAAGCGTTATGATTTTACAAACAATAAATTCTAGGCGTTTTGAAACTGACATAATACGGCTAGGGGATGCACATATGATATATTAGTACGTCTCGGGAAGTTATATAGCTGTATTGATTGCCAACCAATGGTGTGAATTGAAACAGTAGCTGTTGGGTCGCTTTTATTGTCTTGTTGTCGATGCTTGAGCGTAATAAGAATGTCATCCAGAGCAATGATATTCAACATGGGAGCTGTCCAACAAAGGTAGAAGTAGGTGTGCTGACAGTGCCACCCCTCAAAATGACAGAATAGTACAAGGTGATATGGGTAAGGCCATGGCGCTATATGGTATCCGGTTGTACCAGACCAATGAGGCTTAGTGATCTCGAGTACACTGGCTGCATCTTATTCCCGATACAGCTGTGCCTCATTGATTTCTTCTTCATCTCAGAGCTACATGAGTACATCGGTTGGTTCACAGATATGTAAAACCCTCATCCACGAATAAAGATACTCGATCTTGGAAACGCTCATAAAAGATAACAAGAGGCTACCAATTGCTGCTTCAAGCGGGCCTCAAAAGTAGTCCAGAGAGCAAAACAAAGTAGCAAACACCTATTGCCAAATCAGACTCGCTTTGGAAGATTACAGATAAATCTTTACTATATCGGCATAGGACCTTCAATGCCACGGAGATTTACCCAGCCAATGTTAATTCACTAGCAAGAACCACTCAACTTGCTAGCAGCCTCGGAGATTTTCGGTAAAAGACGATGAGTCAATCGTTTACCCTTTTTGTAGGACATGCTGATGATCAGGAAAGTTGCTTGCTGCGGGTTGAGAAAAGGCTGCTACCGTCAGCAGTCTGCGCTAGTCTGACACATGCGTACATCATCCTTCTCACTGAATCTCAGCAACTGAAGTACGACACCAGCTTGCTCAAAACGTGAATCGATCATCCACATCAAGCCTTTCATTCTCGACACAACCCACACACCACACACCATCAAATACACATGAAACATCACACCGTACGAGAGCCAATCTCCACTCTTTTCCAGCTCACGGAAGGCTCCCATCGCCCCTCATTCTCGTCAGCAATACAGCCTGCCCAGCTCCCACTCAGCGCCTGCTCCAATGCCAGCACTTCTGCTGACTTCTGGCACGTGACCAATGCCAAAAATAATCCACGTCACCCAGCACGGAATAGTATACTCTCCTTCCGACCTGCCTAGAAACTGCGCTCTGACATCATTTCAACGCACCTCTTCGGCCGCGATAAACGTAGATGAGTCGGAAAAGAATTGCAAGCACTACGCAAAGGCGTACTCGACACGTATTGCGTAGTAGATTGGGGTCTTTGACACATTTTAAGGGCGGGCCGATGAGATCACTGTTTTGGTTACACAAAAACGATTCGAATTCAAGTATATAAAGGAACAAGACAGCCAGTGTAGAAGTTTCACCTGTGGGATTCACAATTGGAAAGGTTGTCGGCAGGCGGAATGGCCAGCAGACCGTGTTTGTAGTAGAGCGATGTGTAATATTAAGCAGATGTATTTAAAACGTCCGTAAAGCAAGGGTACGTAGGGAGGCATTGGCATGTGCTGGAAGCAAGCGGTGTGACAGCTGGAAAGGGATTCTAGGAGAGCGCTCTTTGAGGAGCTGGGCAGACGTTCGTTACCCGCTTCGGAGAGAATTGGTTGTGGTATAACAAAGTTTACTCAAACTATACTCATTTCAACGAACAATTTTCTCGCTTGCTGATCCGAAGAAATTTTGACACCAGCAGATGCAAACGGGCGTCCACGATATCATACCTGGACCAAGATTACCAACAACTCTCACCTCCGGTAACATCGCGCCTTACAGCAAGTCTGGCTTGTGTTGACACGCGGCGACTTCGAACGAACGTTTTTAGCGGCACGACCACACGTTTATTGCGTCATGGGTACTAGCAGCAGCAACAACAGCAGTGCGGATCCGCAAGGCATGGATCAGGAAGTGAGAAGAAGTCAGGACCAGAGCCGAAGTAGGAGCCATAGCCAGGACCTGCACCAGGACCAGAGAAAGCGTTTTCATCACAATGATCCCCAAAGTCTGAGAGACGGCCATCGCCAGTGGTCCGCGGCTGTAGACCAGCCTGGGGCATCCCGCCGATCTCTGGCCACAGCGAAACCAAATGAATTTAACAGTCTAGATAATCTCGGCCATCAGAGCCAGAATTACGATGATCAGGAGGCCATGACGCTCGACCCTGATCTCGACTCCGTGTCGCTCTCGCTTGGCGAAACCATGCGCCACGCAATGTCTGCTAGCGTGGCTCTCCAGGCCAGCGGTGTCGCTCACGACAATATAGATGACCTGTCGCGCGAGCCCTCGGACCGCTTCGAGCCATACAGAGCCGTGGCCTCGCCCAGGACTAGCAGCACTAGTAATACCGACCTCCCTGACCAGGATCAGTATCAACAGCAGCAACAGCAGCAACCGCAGCTGAATCAGTATGCCCCGTCATCACAAGGCCAATTCCGCCCCAACTTATCCTACTCCGGTCGCAGTAACTTCGAGAGCTCAAGGACACCTCCTTCCAATGGATGGATGAACCGGTCCCGTTTTAGACCTTATTTCAAAATCTCCATCTCCGGCGACTCCAAAGTGGCTTCCTGTATTTATTGTGGAAAGGAGTATAAGGAAGGCGAATCCACCGGGAACTTGTCTAAGCACATCACCAATAATCATGCCGTCGAGTACAAGTCTCGCGAACGTGCAGCCTCTAAGGAAAGCACTTTGACATCTCTTACCAGCAAAGAACGCTCTCTGCGGCTGTCTGCCAAATTTGTGTCGGAACTTAACAGGGATAGTGGTACTTTGGCCTCTGTAGTCTTGATTACCGAAACCTTGGTACCCTTCTACGTGGTTGAATCCATGGGCTGGAAAATTATAAACGGGCTTGTGCCAGACGTCCCACTCATAGAAACCCGTAAGGCTGTGGTTGAGAAGCTTGACCACTACAGCGAATGTTTGAATCACTCTTTGAAAGCGAGTTTAGAATCGTCGACGTTTGTGAGTATTCAACTTTACGTCTGCTCGAGGGAAAACGGCTTGAGATATCTGGCCGTTTCGGTTTCTTACTGTCCCAACATTAAAGATAAAGAAAGACTCGCCGCTATGCACACACCAGAACTATTGCTGAACAACACTGGAGACCCTGTCAATGGGCATCTTTTGGACGTGGTCGAGTTTAATGACAAGTCAAGTGATCATCCTTTGATACACAAGGGGGTGTTAAAAATCCTTGATGCCTACAATATCACCTCCAAAGTGGCTTTTGTCACGATTGATCAGCTAAGTTATGCCCTAGGTTTACACGACGCTTTGATTAGCGAGTTATTGAGTAATTCCCAATCGGTAGTAATGCAACGCTTGGGTAATGTGCGTTTAACTCGATGCATAAACTCAGGCTTAGAAATACAATTTGAGCGGGTTGCTATGGATTTAATGAAAGACGCAGAATTTCAACACGAATATCACAAAATCGAAGAGCTTGTACAGTCATGGGAAAGCGTTCCATCTTTGAAAAGCTTTGCAGAAGAATTGGTAAAACCTCCCCAATTCTCCAGTCAAGAAAACGAAGCTCGTGGCGTATGGCGCCAAGTCACTAAATTTTTAAAGGTAGATCAACGAATGAAGCGTTGGCTCGCAACTTCAGATCATCACAACGAAGCCTCATTAGTTAATGAACTGCAAGAAAAAAGTTGCCACTCAGCAAATGCGCTGGAGCTATTTCGTTACTTTGTCGCCTGCTGTTCTGAATTCGACAAACTACGAGGAAGTATGCTAACAGATGGGATTTGTTTTCTGCCGGAGGGAGTGATCATCTACTATAAGTTGAATCACTTCTTTGATATGTGCGAGCGGGCCTCTAAAGGTGAACATATACAAAGCGAAGAATATTCTTATTTGAATGGCAGAGCTGATCTACTACCAGAGCATAAAGAAAGAGTCTTACGGGCGGTACTGACCAGTAAAAAATCGTTTCAAGGACTTTTCGAAGGCATTCAAAACAACTCACTATTTTTTGTAGGAGCAGCATTGGATCCGTCATGTAAATTTGAGGACTTACAGCCGTTTATGTCGGAGGAGGAAATGAATTTAATTATCTGCCACGTTGAAGTGACAGTGCAAGATTATTTATCTAAATGCTACTCCTGTGAAGATAAGGATGCCAGTAAGCCTGAAGGACGCGAAGCAGGTCAAACAATCAAACGCCAAAAATTGGACGAGGAGCAATTGAAATTGGGATCCTTCTCTGGCAGTTATGCGGAATGGTCTCAATACAAAAACGAGATAAAAATTATGTCAAGATCGCGTCGAGGCGTTATTCAGTGGTGGTACGACAGAAGATCAAAGTATCCGCACTTGTTCGAACTGGCCATGTCTTTATATTATACGCAAATCAGTTCCAATGAGACGGAAAACATTTTTTACGTCACCGAGCACACGCTTAAGGTATATCAAAGAAGCGCGGGTAGAACTAACACACAGAAAGTGATGCTTTTGAGAAATCGCTTCAAGAATTTTGGGCTGTATAACCAAGCTCTGCGGTTTGTTAATCCGAGTATTGATTAGAAATAGTAATTGTGCACCTATTCAGTCTCATACAAGTATAAGCGTTCTCACCATCACGTGTCTGATGTTTCAATAGGGCAAGAAGCCATCTCCATCTTTCCCGAAGTTCAGTATTTGCCAGGGGTTTTTGTCGCAGCAAGATGACTGAGGTTGGCCAGAATGACAAATTACCCGAGCAATCCTGAACACTGCTCGATTTGAAAACTCATACCCATGCATTACATGCTACATATCAGTTTGTGGCATTGCCGCCGATCTGGCAAACAAAAGGAGCATCTTGGCTAGACAATCAGTATCGTCATTATGAAAGTTCTTCAATCATGCCTACTATATTTATTACAAAGAGTAAATAGCGCCCATAGTTTCTGTAAAGCTCATGTAGCGAACTGCGTTCAAAAGAATAATTTCCCGTAAGATCGCAAGAACAAATTGGAAATGCCAATGTGTTTTCTGTGTTCAATAGCGGCGGGTATGTTGACTGTTGTGTTTTTAGCCAAGAAGCAACATGGGTTGGCTTTTGAACGGACCAAAAAAAAAAGAGCGGGACATTTCTCCTCAAGATGGTTGATGATTGATGAAAACCTTCTGAGGCTCAACTGCATGCATTATGTGTTGAAATTATACTGGGGAGCGATCGACATTATTGAGCTTTTCTGCCGGCGCTGGTGTGTGGCAGCATAAATTTGAGAATGGCGGGATAGATACTAGTGTAGGCTCCCAACCGCGGAATTCTGCTTCATATTCTAACTTTTTTGCCGAATCAAGGCAATGCAGTTGGGACTGGCATTCGTCGCATAAAACAAACACATTGTAGGCGCTTCTGCGTCTTTCCCGCAGTAGAACAAGGCTGAACGTACTAACTTTCCCACAACCGAAAGGAGCTTATCGTCTGATGTGGCATGTTATTGTTCTTGGCCGCATTCTCGCCGGAGAAAGTCTGGAAGCCTGAACGCCGTAGATTTTATTACTTCGACCAACTATTGGCCATGAGGATATATGGCGCGAAGGCCACACCACTGCAAGACGACAAATCGACCGTGGAGCATCCGCCTCCAAGCGCCTTCGCGTGAATTTTTTTTGTAGACAAGACAAGATTTAGAAAAGCGGTGATGAGAGAAAATGCCTTGAGACACAGGATCACACAGCACAACATCCCAGTAGCATGCGTAGCGTCCATACTTGGAGAGTGGTTGGATAGGAGAACGGGAGGGCATATCGTACACTACGGCCTGACACGCCAAGACTTCATGAACGCAGACAATGCGCGTATGAAGCGATATGCACGTTTTGAGGAATTCAAAAAAAAACAAATTTTTTGGAAGTAGCTCAAAACGGTTGAAGTCTAATTTTATAGTCTGAGTTTTCTTCAACTTTTTCGTTCTGTTTGTAAAACTTGGTTCCAGAGCACCTTTTGAACAGTCTGAACTTTCAGCTAGACAATGTAAACGCTCATTTCTGCTTTGACAATCTATTATAACATTCTCCAGGTATTCAGGCCGCGTCATGTCATTTACGACCCGATAGCTATATCATATCGTGAAGCCTTTTTTATCTGTCAAAACGCAGCATGGCTTCTGGGGCGCTTAGCTGGTTTCATCTTGTACTCCATAGTAGAATTGTTGGGTTTATTGACGGAACACGCGTTATAATCGCGAGGCCGCATGGCCAGACTCAGAATAGAACTCCGATTGAAGCGGTCACAAGAAAGCAAACATCAAACAGTGATAACATCGGATTAAGCATTGAACTGACAGAGACATTGTGCTGGCATTCAATATCGTTTCTTGAGGCATGTGGACTATTGCTCGTAGTGCAGGCTTAAATAAGCATTAAATGTTTATTATAGGATATACGGCGCCCAGCCTGCCGGAATTATGAAATTTTCAAAATTGGCCAAATTTAACGGCCAAACAAAAGAGGCGAAACCACACTGTCCAGAATTCCAGTTTTGCGATTAAGTAGTTCGTTGGTACTGTGAAATATGACTTTGAAATCCTCAACGCTCATGGTAGACCGAAAGACGATGGCGTTAGGGCTTTTGGCGCTTACTTGACGAGTACCAAGCACTGAATAGAAGGATCCAAAGCAGAATATATCGACGTCGCTCACAAGTGTAAAGAGCTTTACCTTATTGGTAATAATGAGACAACCTTATAGTTTCGATGGTTTTATTGAGAAGGAGATTTTGATGTTGCTTGATTTTTCACCAGTATAGTAAACTTGTCCTGAAATGGTAAGGATTCGAAATGGTAAGGATTCGCTCAACATTACGCTCAGCAGCTTGCATTGTACATTGTTAATCAGTAAAGTAGACGCGGTTCAATGTTTCGCGGCGTTTCTTGCACTAAGATTTCGAGTTAGAGATCACTTGTTGGACAATCAGGTTTTTGAGTGGGGTTTCTGGCCCAATTTAATTTTCGATTGTCAAGGGCCCGTATGCTCCAGAGACATCCGCCTTTCCAAGAAAATTGGAAAGACTACTCGAGTATTTGGCCATATTCCTTTTCCTTTGATGGCGAGAAGCTCCGAACTTCTGTATTTCTGCTTTCTCTTTTAGCTTAGCTAGCCGTGTAATCACACTTAAACGTTGTCCACTTCATATCTGGTGACCAGGCTGTGGGGCGCGCGCTTTCGATCTAGTGTCTGAACTCTCTTCCATTTTGCCCTTCCTACTTGACAGACATTGAAAATAGGTCACACCAAATAGCGCAAGATTAGCGAGCTCAAATTGCTTTGCTAGAATCTCTCATTGATGTTTTTTCCACATTTCCGAAGTCGAATGGTGCAAGATCATTACCATTGAATAGGAGCTCCTTCTCTGCTCTCATAAAACCTCAGACCTGCATGGTTTTGATCAGTTTTTGATTTGCATTTGCCAAGTTTCCTGGAACATGCTTAGAGTTTCCAAGTGTCACTAATTGCTCGTTGATGATTGCAAGAGAAAGTGCCATACGGCTTTTATTTGTACATACAGTGAAATTGGCGTCAAAGAAGTCTCGAGGATCTTGAGCGAGGTTTTACGTTTGCGCTGAAATTGCTGGAAACAACCCCATTTTCGGCTGTCACTTTCCACAGCCAATTTCCAAGCGGAACCACGCTAAACAACCCCATTTTCAGCGGCCTCTTTCCCTAGCCCATCCGCAAGCAGAATCACGGTGAAAAACCGCATATTCAGCACGGTTGCTTCCCATAGCCAATTTCCACCATTGCTGATCAACCAATTACTGAAAAGACGCAATGTCTCATCGGATTGCTAAAACTCCACCCAACCTGCGGGTTTCCGATTTATTCGTTTACACTTTTCCCAAGCCAAATATCACGAGGCTTGAAGAACAGATTTTCAGACTTCATTTTCGATATGACAAGCATCTTTGAATCGGTATTAATATTCATCCCCATACCGTTATTAGATACCCTAATCTCCGTTTCCCAATTAGGTTAAAGATTCTCGAGTTTTCGATCCTTGATCCCTATCGCTAACTCTTCTTAGGGGGGGCTTGAGCTCACTTCTCATTCGCACATCACCGGCAGCACCCACACTACTTGCTCTCTCTGCGCTGCTTGCCCCCAAACGGCAAAAGCTGGCCTTGGACGCTAGGGCTGAAATATCTTTAACTGCATTCGGAAATATACGCCGTGAGCTAGGCACATTTTTGCCCTAGATTGTTGAGCTCATTTTTTTTCAGCCCATAGAAATTTTTTTTCGCTTGCTCATCAGCCCTATCACCACCATTTTCCCGGTCCTTCAGTAAATCAGAGTATGTACAGTACTGCAGAAACGCAGCGCAAGCGGGAATCGCGCTGGATCCCAAGACTCGTCTTCGTAGTTGCCACCACGACGCACAGTGGTCCTCGCTCGTCCCAGTGTTCTTGCTCGTCCTTCCAGCCCTGGCTCCGTAATCTCTGGAGGCACGTTTTTTTTTTTGGGTTTGGCCCTCTCCATTTCTACTGGGCTTGCCGCAGAGCCTTAGATAGCAGCATCATCGGCAGCAGCATCACCAGCACCCACCAGCACCCACCATCGTCTGAAAATTTAAATCGGAATCAAAATGAATTCTCACTAAACCGTAGGGCCACCTGTCTTGCTGCCACGGGACACACAGCGGCTTCATCGTTGTATGCACGCTCTTTAGCCCAAAAAAGCTGAACAGAAAGGCATTTTTTTTTCGCCTTCTCGAGTGTGAGAATTTAAAGATTTTCGGATTCGGGCCTCGCGGAATTGACGAGTATATATAGAGACGAACCCTGGCACACTGGATCTGGCAGCAGTAATTGGGCGTAATATCTCTTTTCTTTCTCTCTCCCCAGCTCTCTCCGGTCTCGTCTCGTCTCGTGTACCGCGCTTCCCACAACTCGAGAGTCTTGCATCTGCTTCTGTCTGTCTTTGCCGGTCCGTCGCTACTCACATACCACATTTTGTCTTCCGTTTTTTAGCATTCACCTATTTTTTCTCTCGCATACAGCGCGGTAGCCAGCAGGTCTACTACTGTCGCTCTCTCTCCCCATATCTCTGTTCCTTCCGTGTGGTGATTTTTCATTGCCGAAATAGACCAGACCCTTTGAGTTTCGAACACCTGGATAGCTATTATAAAGCTTCCTTCGAGAATCCAACAAGCATTACTAGATTGGTCCCCTTCTTGTTTTTTTTGACGTCGCGACCCTCAAAACGAACACTTGGCAGCAGCAGCAGCAACAGCAGCAGCAGCCACAGACATCATTGGCAGCGTGGATCCTCATTGACCACCCGTGCAAATCACCGAGATCCCACTGGATACCTCAAAGAACAAATCGAGCGTTGGTCCCGTCGGTTTACCGATCTCCTACCCCACGCAGACCGTTCGAATCCTCAACTCTCCCGCCGCTAGATTTTAGCCGCGAATCGCAGCAACAACCACTGTTATTCTTCAGATCAGCTTTTTTTTGAAGCGTTCGCCGACTTTTCCTTTATTTTTCTTTTGGGCTTTGGCTCCAACCACCTTTCTTCGATCCTCATCGTTTGCAGAGTGCAGTTTGAATCTAATCCCCTTACTGTTATCAAGGATAGTTGTGTGTGCTACTTAGTACTATTCTGATACAACTTCAATTTCAGTTTCGAAGACCTACCACATCTTAGGTTCCAAACACATTTGAGAAGGGAAAAAAAATAATATTTATATTCTCGTCTCCTGGACCCTTCTTGCCTGCTTGGAAAGTACCAGAACTGCGTTGAGCTTATCCTAAAAGCAGACCAACAATCCCAGCCACAATGACTGCGAACTTGGCCGAAATGGCCGCTGTCAGACGCGCCGTGTGGAACTCACGCGCCGCGCATCCCAGAGTTGTCCAGATGGAGCTTCTCTCGCACCAGCTTGCGTGCCAGGACTACAGCGTCGACATCCTTCGACACCTCATCGACATCGAACAGACGAGTCGCCCGTGCCTCGCGAGTTTCCAGGCCCAGCCTGAGATCAACACCCACATGCGCTCGCTCATCTTCGACTTCGCCATGTGCTGTCACACGCGACTTGCACTTTCGTCCTCGACCTTGTTTCTGTGCTTCAGCGTCATCGACCGCTACTGCAGCCGCATCATTGTCAAGAGCTGCACCTACCAATTGGTCGCCTTGTGCAGTCTATGGCTCGCCTCCAAATACACCGACAAAAAGCCCCGCGTGCCGTCTTTACGCGCGCTGCAAAACCTGTGTTGCAACCAGTACTCGCGCTCTCAATTCCAGGAAATGGAACTTCACATTTTGAAAGCCCTCAACTGGGTTCCTTGCAACTCCCCTCCACACGACGTGTTCGTTGATATCCTTTTGAAAAACAAAATCAGCTCTTTAAGCTACAAGGGACTGAATCTCAACGATTTGAAGTACGGGAGTTGTGTGTTGTGTGAACTGGCGTGCTTCGACCACGTACTTGCGTTCGATTGTAACGCTAGTGCAGTGGCCCTTGCCGCTGTCACCCTCACTACACACGCGCTAAGGCTATCGGTTGACGGCGAATTTTTGCATTACTCTACTATGCTCAAGGACATCAACTTGCAACGCGTTTGCAATTTGATCTTGAAGAAGCTACGGTCCCGCAGTTTTCCCTCGAGTTTCAAACTCAAATATCTGGGACAAAACACTTTGGAATCTAACCCCATTTTGAAAAGTTTGATAGAGTACGACTTGATGATTGCCCCACCACTTGTTCCATCTTCCATGGTGAAGCCAACCTCCGTTCCCTCACCTACAACTCAAGAGTGCGACTCCCAGGCTGTCAACATGAGCCCCGTTTCCTACACTGGCAAGTCAGATACTGTTTTCCCCTCGCACAATTTCCGGTCTCCTCGCATTAACGTTCCTCCAACACCAAATACGCCCTCTACCATGGGACTGAAGTTCAATGCCGCTCATGCAGCCCAAATTGCCACCCCCCAGTCGAATGCTTCCTCAAATGCATCACCGGACCTCTCGAGATCTAGTGGTCCTGCTACATATGCAATTGGGTCTGGAGTTGTACGTCCTGCTATTTTCAAGAGGTCCGATTCCAAGCGCAATTCGGCCAACATGGATCTGGATTTCTTTGGAGTGGCCGAGGTAGCCTGCAAACGCCCGAGGTAGCGGATAAGAAATTTGCGACTATCAGCTGGCCGGCAGTGCATACAAAACAAACGTGGGATGACAAATTTGGAGATACAAGTGGTGGAAACTATCGTCACCAACTCACAAGCACAACCAACGTTGTGTGGCTAACGAATCCATTTTAATGACAAAAAAAAGAAAGTAGCCGTGTATTGGCCGAAAGACAACGGGACCCCAACGCATTTTTCGGGCCTCTGTTTCGTTTCGGCCCATACCATACCGGCTCTGTTACCTATTGAAGAGCTTCACACAGGCCAGAACCTGTCGTAGACGTTCTCACCATATTTGCATGTTTTTGTTTTTTTTTTTACCCCCCTCCTACCTACCCCTACATAATAACGCATTCATACCGTTCATTCACACGCTTCTTGTGCTGTGTGCTTTGTGCATTCTTCTGATGGAATGCACCGTCCTGAGTTGTTGTTCGATCTCACTATTTCATGCAGGGTCTGCCGCCGAGCCAAGTTTTTCGATAATGTGTCAATTTGCTAATCGAAAAATTCTGCTTATCGGGGTTATGTCATCAATCACATAAGCATGCAGCTTGAATATGTTCGTGGCTAGTGAGTGGAAAAAAAAGTTTGATGTCTTGATGAGCTGATAACATTTACCGATGTATTGAACAGGCTTGCAAAGACCATCAAAAAGACTCTACAATGAGCAAAAGATTAGCGAGTGCTGAATCTGCAAGTGACTCGAAGAGGCTAGAGTCTTTGGTAAAAAGAGTTGAAAATGAGTACACCAAGTACTTTCCTGGTGAAAAAAATGGTGCGGTGGACGTAATCGAGGTACCAGAAAGTGCAGAGGACATCACAGCATTTTTGAAAAAGTACGTGCTAGAGCGTAAGCCTTGCAAAATCAAGGGCGTTGTTTCACAGGATGTGCTGCTCAAGGGCTTGAATCCTGCAAACATTACTACAGCTTTGCCAGCGGACGAAATTTTGCAAGTGGAGCGGAAGGTTGAGGGAGGGTTTGGCAGCGGCGAAAAAAGAATACTGCTGACGCTGGGTGAGTTTATGCGTCGTTTGGGAGAAGGCGAGGGCAATTTGTACCTGACAACGCAATATGCAGAAGACAAAGATGCCGAGGATGACGACTACGAAGGTGGATCACAGCGAGTAGCGCAAGAGGCGGAAGAATTCTACAACGAAAGCGAAAGCGAGGAGGAATTGGAGGAAGACGAAATTGCCGCTTTTCCCAGCGCCGACGAGTTCTCAGACGGTGGCTCTTTCAGCATGGATAATGCGCATGACGATTTCGATGAGATTAACTCACCGGAAGACGACCAACCAGAGGCGCAACTGGAAACCGGCGCTCTGAGTGCGGCAGAGGCAGAACAGCGTGTTAGAGAACTTTATCAGCCTCCAATGAATCATTTAGTAAACCGGCTCCCCGAGACGCCAGAATTCATGAAAAAGCTGATACCGCAGCAAATAAATCTGTGGATCGGGTCAACAGCTGGAACTGAGACAAATGATGACGCTTTTCTGTCGAAATTTGACCCCCAGGCACCGAAGATGGGTCTAGGAAGATTTGTCCCGAGCGGTGGATCGTCCTCAGGGCTACATCACGATCACGCGGATAACATCTATGTGCCAATTAGTGGAAGAAAGCGGTTCACACTGTTCTCGCCGCGTGATGCCGCCAAGATGTATACCGTGGGGGCTATTCGCAACGTTTACAACTCAGGAGTTATCGATTATGCGCAGGGTGAGCAATCGCCTCTTTGGAGATCATTACGTGACGATGGTGCCATATTGGCTGAAGTAGCCCATCAAGAATTGCTTCACAATGCATCTTTGAGCCTCGACGAGAAGAATCGCATGCAAAAATTCATTGATACAGACGAAGCTACACAGAATGGAAAAGAGCCCAGCGCGAAGCTTGATCCTCCGTCATTTTCTACTGTGGCACCTGCAATCGTGCACTTGGATAAGATAAAAGACAAAACGGTGCGAGAGAAAATCCACGCCAAGGCCTTAGAGAAATGGCCACTTTTTTTGC
Source organism: Lachancea nothofagi CBS 11611 (assembly GCA_900074755.1). NCBI lineage: Eukaryota > Fungi > Ascomycota > Saccharomycetes > Saccharomycetales > Saccharomycetaceae > Lachancea > Lachancea nothofagi. Next base: position 115,411 of record LT598446.1, on the reverse strand, counting down.
AGGCGAACCGCCTTGTAGTGGATCTGGAACCGGGTGAGATGCTGTATTTGCCAACGGGCTGGTTCCACGAAGTAACGTCTTTTGGGAAGGAGAACGCCGCATCGGCGCAAGACCAAATTCACGTGGCGGTGAACTACTGGTTTGTCCCGCCAAACGGAGAAACCATCGAGAATCTGTACCCTCATGAGGATAAGTACTGGCCGCTGGATTTTGAACGCACCCAGGCGGCTGTTGATAAAGTTAGGCAACGGGCCCCGTCTGTGTGAGCTCGTATTCAGTTTTAGGGCTCACTCGATAGGGCTTACTCGTTAGGGCTTCGTAGTTAGGGCTTCGTAGTTAGGGCTTTACTCGGCTCTCTTGAGACTGTCTTTTTTGATCGCTCAAATCAAGCCAGAGCACAAGCTTGAAAAGGGACTGTTGGTGCTTCGGAGAATCGCGTATAGACGCTACAGAAATTAAGCTTCTCTGCCCGAATGTTTTCGTGCTAGAAAAGGTCATCGAAGAATTCGAAGCCTGTTTTTTCGCCTTTAATTATCGTGGGAAGAGCTAGTAAACAACTCTCAATCCAGTTTGCAAATTCAAGGCCGCATGCATCTATCCACTCTCGTTATACTCTCGCGATTGGCAACTTCACCCGGCTTACTTGGCTGAGCTTTGATTTATTGTAAGAACTTTCTGGCGCTCTCAGTACTCACCGTACAACAAAAAAAATTCAATTTGTTAAGGCCCAATAATTTTTCATCGCGCCTAACGTGATGGAAATTCCAAACCCTGCTGAGAGACATGTATAACCAGTTCACTCCTTCTCCAGACTATTTGGACGCTGAGAAGCAGCTCATCGCACGTCGCGACGTCTCCAGTTTTTATTTGAGTCGAATAGTGAGTTACATTTCCGCGCAAGACAATATCTGTCAGCTTGTTTTTGTAAGAAAGACAGAAACAAGATAGCAGACATTCGCGTAGAAGCAACCTTTTGTTTATACTGTCTTAGCATACTTTCAAAGCAGGCCATTTGAAGGACACAGGCTGGCTACTCTTTCAACAACGATCCATAGCATACACATTTTGTCGTTCGTTAGTGAGTTGCGGTTTGAGAACAAGAAAACACAAATAGTCTTGGCTGACAGCTTTAGTGCATGCCTATAAGGGCCCAACTTACAAACCACAACGATGGCTTTGACAAATTCAAGACCACTTCAGATTCCTGCTCTGGAGAATGAAGCCTTGCACAATTCTGCATCACCCATTTTCCAACCAAGCTCTCTGAGTAGCTCTTCACAGGGCGGGTCTCTTGAGAGCCTGGCAGAGAGAAGCAGCTCGAGCCTTACTTCCGATGCCGGTGGTGACAGTGCAGGCTCCGAGACTCCATTGGGCAGAAAAGATTTGTTGGCGCTGAAAAGATCTGCGGCTTCATCTCCCGTACCATCTTCAAGCGCTGCCTCCGAACTTTCCATCATGGTACCAGTCACTGGTCAGCGGCCAAAGCCTAATAAAAAAGATTTGTCAATGGACGATGACATTTTGCTGGCGATTTTTGTCATACTTTTCGAAAAAGATCCACATCAAAAAGGCGTTACCGTCAAACAACTGTGCGACTATGTAGCCGAAAAGCATCCGGACATGGCAGGCGCATCCACTAAACTTTCTAACTTGATCTCTGCTAAACTTAATGCGTATGTGAAGAAAGTTGAAAAGGGAGAAAAGACACTCAAATACGCTCTTTCGCGGCAGTGGTCAGAGGGTTCACCTAGGAGAATGGTTTATGTGTATCGTGGTACCTTGGCCCCTGACTATAAATCTCACACACAATCGATGATGCTACAGAGGCATGATTCCAAGCAAAAGACTGGGAAATCCAATGGAAGTTCCAAAAAGGGACAAACTGCATCTCAGGGGTCGAATGACGCCAACGCAGATACCACTGGAGAGAGAAATGGAGGACAATCAAATCGGTCATTCGCAGTCAACAACAGCTTCACCGTAAGCTCCTTTGCCACGGACTTCAATATTCCATATGCAGCATCACCTGTCACCATGAGATTAATTCCCCATAATTCAGAGTCTGGTAGTGATGCCGCTTCCTTAGAAGCAGTGAAAGATCGCATGCCCCAGTCAAGCTTCAACGAACCACCAAACAAGAAGCCTAAAATCCAGCCAGGGTTGCCAGGAGCTGCCGCTCCTTATGTAACAGCTGCTGCTGCAGCGCCTCGGTTGAACAAGGTTGCCACGAAAAAGTCTCTAGGCCCACATGATTCAATGAATGCTGCAGTTTCTACTATCCAGAGACTCATGGTCACCCAAAAGCCAGTAGAATCTATTCTGCCATCTACGGATAACGTTTTAGAACCTTATTCGCCGGGTCTTACTTGCAACTCGTGGCTCCGAACAATACGCTCAGGCTTCCTTCTCGAAGAAATTGAGTCTCCAGAGGCGGTTTCTGTTGAAGACCTTGACGGCCTTTTTCAATGAGATCTGCGGGCGATAAGGTTCAATCTCTTGCTCAAGTTTGGTGTGTAACAATTTATTTCAGTTTGACAAGGTTTAGTCAAAAACGGTTACTTTATAATTAATTAAAAGGCAAGTTGTAATAGTAGTAAAAACAAATTGGATTAGGAGAATACAAATACTGAGTTGAATATCCTTCGTTCTAGAAAAGAAGATCCCTAGACGAACGTAACGACAAGGAATTTTTCGAGCTGATGAGGTGACAGAAATTAATAAAATGATTAATTGAATAATATTTACTGAAAAATTAGAATACTACTTCAGCGTGACTCTGTCCATCACGGTTTTAATGAAATATAAGTTAGCGACTATTGTGGTTTCCTGTTAAACAACTCTGCTCAAAGTGCGACCATTTAAAGAAGGCATTTTTCGTAGTCCGAGCTCACGGTACAAGCTTCAAATGCTTACGAGATTCCTGCCGAAACAGGGCATTACGAACTCTCCGATTAATTTCTCTGCAAGATGTTTGAGAAGAATAGGTAAAAATGCGATCATCACACCTACATTCAGGACGGCTAGAGGATGGAATGACAGTCGCAATTTCTCCACCGGGACTGTTACGCAAAAGTCGAGTGAGGTTCCATTCAATAAGTTGACCGAAGATGAAAGAGCTATAATGTCCGAAAAAAGAGCAGTTGACAAAGTAGACGTCTGCATTGTTGGTGGTGGACCAGCTGGATTGGCTACTGCCATTAGGTTCAAGCAGCTGGACAATCTCCATGGATCGGGTGAACTCAGGGTTGTCGTCTTGGAGAAAGCTCCCGACATGGGATCTCATATGGTTTCTGGTGTCATTATGGAGCCAAGAGCCCTGCGGGAACTCTTCCCTGAAAGTGAATATTATGATGATAACGGGGGCGGTGTACCACTCCCTCCAGATATAGTCACTCCAGTGACATCTGGAGAGTTGAAGTACCTTTTCGGTGACTTGGTATTGCCGGTTCCAGAACCTCCGCAGATGTCTAACGAAGGGAATTACGTGGGGTCGTTAAGCCAAGTTGTGAGGTATCTAGCTGAAAAAGCTGAAGAAGTTGGTGTAGAGATCTACCCCGGTATTTCCGTTTCGGAGGTCTTATATAATGACAATGGGGACGCTATTATCGGTGTTGCAACCAAGAACATGGGAGTTTCCAAGCAGGGCAAGCCTAAATCTTCCTTTGAAAGAGGAATGGAGTTTCATGCAAGACAGACGGTTATGGCAGAAGGATGCCATGGCTCTTTGACAAAAGAGGTTGTCAAGAAATTCGACTTGAGAAAAGGTAAGTGTAATCAAACTTATGGCCTAGGTATAAAAGAAGTCTGGGAGGTAAAGCCTGAAAATTTCAGAAAAGGATTTGCATCACACACGATGGGATATCCTCTGTCCAATGATGTCTATGGTGGTGGCTTTATTTATCATTTCGGCGAAGGTTTGGTTGCTGTTGGTTTAGTGGTGGGTCTGGACTACCGCAATCCTTATGTTTCACCATATCAGGAATTCCAAAAGATGAAGCACCATCCATACTACGAAAAAACTCTCTCCGGTGGCAAGTGTATTGAATATGGTGCTCGTGCTTTGAATGAAGGTGGTTTGCAATCTGTTCCTAAACTAAATTTCCCTGGAGGTGTATTAGTAGGTGCATCTGCTGGTGTCATGAACGTTCCGAAGATCAAGGGTACCCACACTGCCATGAAGACAGGTATGCTGGCTGCAGATGCCATGTATGAAGTCATTTCCAAAATGCCGACAATAGAATCTATGGAAAATGAAGGTATCGAACAAGTAGTGACAAATCCATTAAATTTGGAGTCATATGAAAAGAGTTTCAGAAACTCATGGGTTTTCGAAGAACTATATGAGGTACGCAACATAAGGCCTTCTTTTAACCATCCTCTGTTTGGCCGCCTCGGAGGTATGGCATACTCTGGTCTTGATTCTTTACTATTGAAGGGTCAAGTAGCATGGACATTCAATCACCATGAATCTGATTCGGCTGTTACCGAAACCGCTGACAAATTTGAGCCAATTGAATACCCCAAACCAGATGGTAAAATCTCGTTTGACATTTTAACGTCTGTGTCACGTACAGGCACCTATCACGACGAAGATGAACAGTGCCACTTGAGAGTTCCAGATCAAGATCTTGAAAAACATGCCGAGCTGGCCTATCCAAAGTGGAAGGGAATTGAATCGAAATTCTGCCCCGCTGGCGTTTATGAATATGTGGCTGATGAATCGTCGCCTTTGGGGGTAAAATTTCAAATCAATGGCCAAAATTGTATCCACTGTAAAACTTGCGATATAAAGGTTCCCACTCAGGATATTAATTGGGTGGTCCCTGAGGGCGGCGACGGTCCCAAGTACAGTCTGACATAACGAAAACAAAAAATTAATTTATTTATTTCATTGAGGCTCATCTCAAACTAGATTTATATGGTAAGTGATATTAGTCTTAAATCTTGTTTTTCATGGATAAAGTTGAAGTCGTGATGCAGATTTTATGACCCGCTAATTTCTATCATGGTTAAATCTTTGACCAAAGGTTCATTTGGGCAGGGCTGGTGGTATATAATTAAAGCTCCCTGTACCACGTTCCAACAGCTGCATTCTTGTAGATTAAACAATTAGGGCGTGGGCTGCTAACTTGAATCTTGCTTCTAGCAAGGCAACTCAATTACAATAATTGCAAAAGCTTTTTTCTCGCGCTGCACTCAGAAAACTGTAAGCTATTGTTTGTATTCCAAAGCCGCATTACGAATATGCCCAAACATTTAGAATGCGGTCACTGCTCTCCCTTAACATATCTTTCACCACACTCCAATCGTCTTCACTTTCCAGCATCACATAATCGCCATCTTCATCTTGGTATTTTATCTTCGTGATGGTTCCAGCGTGTGTCAGTTTTCTTTTTATAATTTGTAAAAGGTTTTCGATTCCAGAGTTAATTTCCACCAAAACTGTATAGAAATCATTCTGAAACGAAATTCTCACCAAAAGGGTGGTTTCGGGGATTGACGCTCTGTAATTTTCGGAAATAGATCTGTATTCATTTTCAAACGATTGATGAGTGTGGAATCTCGGCAGCACGTCAGATATTCTTCTGTTTTGGTTGCTGTTCAAAGAGTTCATGCTGTTATGTGGAAAATAGTTGTTAGAAGAGAGCGATGACCGATCACTGTTACTATTGTTACTTTTCAGTGATTCACTGCGAACTTGTCGTAACAGAACTTGAAGACTACTGCTCCAACTATCTCTCGTTTCTTCGTTTTTGAATTTTAGAACGAAATTGCCCTGCTCTTTAGGAGACTCCCAGATGATATTCAAACAGCGGCTATCAATAGGAGTAATTTTGTTTAGATTGACAATCATAATTCTTCCTCTCAAATCTAACTTAGGTTCGCCGGAACTTCCGGACGGACTAGAGCTACCGATCCCATTAACAGACAGATGTAAGGTAGATGCTGATGCAGAACTGGATTTTTTCTTGAGGGAAATACTATTACCCTTTTTTTGAACCACTTCGCTAAAAAGGATTATGATCTTTTCGAACAGATAAACTTCAAAGTCATGCTCAGTTTCGTTTGGATTACCTGTAGAAATCGAAACCTTGTCAAAATATAAAAGCTCCCCGAACTTGGCGATTCGATAGCCTTTCCAGTTTACAACACGATCATATAGCTTTTTGACTACTTCGTGATTTTCAGTTCTTCTTTGATTTTCGTTTATGTTGCGAGCAATACTTTTTGAGATGTCCCATGCCAGTTCGAGCTCTTTACAATTCGCAGTGTTGTTAGATTGTTGTAAAAGCTCTCTCAAAAGCAACGGATATTTGCAAAGTCTTTGAACTGGCTTTAAAAGAAATGATTGCAGCTCAAGCTTATTGGCAATGACGAAATCAGATCTTTGCATTTTGTCGAAACTTGATGATATGAAGTCTATAGCTGCTGTTTGCCCAATTGACCAAGGTTCGTAAAGTTTGAAAAAGTGTTTAGAATGCATAAACAAGGCTCCAATTCGTTGTTTGAAAGGTTCGACTTGGCCATTAATCTCTAACGATATCAGAAATCGTCTTTGAAAATCAATGATGTCATTAAGATTTGGAAAGAGCATGTAAAGTTCTTCAGAGCTGATGATACCGCGCTGTAAAAGCTGGTTTCGATATTCATTCAAAATTTCCAGATCATAGACATATTTTCTTTCAGTTTCAACGAATTCCCGTACAATTTTCCCTTGATCTGTGTTCGACCATTTAACTTCTTCTACAGGAACTTGTGGAAAAACTTGAGGAGCGGAGTCTAAGAGTGTGATTACCACATCTAGTACTTTAATGAAGTGGTCTGTCGCGTTAGAAAAGACATCGGAAATGGTGAAAAGTTCCTCGTCACTAAACGTGAAGTATTTTTTGCATGCTAAAATGAAGTCGTAGATTGACTTTTTGCAGATCTTTAGATCGTCCGACGACACTACTGGAAGCTTAAATTGCGGCTTCACAGCATTGAAGATAATGCACAGCGGCGAACCTTGTTGGAAAAGATGTGAGAGCTGAGTGACTGGATCACAGTCCATGGAAATAGGTAAGATACCCATGCTAAATGTTACGACCGTTTCTTCTATGCTAAGGTTGGAGGTATCTTGTTCGTCAGAGTAGCTATTGGTTGACAGCGCGCTGATACGCCGGTCGGATCCCTGTTTGGTGCCATTCCCATTGGATACACTGCTTGTTTGAGACCCAACACTTCGATGATGTTGTTGATTTAATTGCTGCTTCTGAGATAGCAAAAGAGCCTGTCGTTCACTGGATAGTTCGCTACTCGAGTGTGCGAGATTCAAGTAGGGTTTGATCTGGGGCAAAAGTTCCAAGCGTTTTCGTACAGTCAAGCATATATGATACAGCGAGTCCTCGGTGGATACACGTCTATTCAGCAGGCTTTGGGTCGATTGTGTAACTAATGTAGGTAGCGATACAGTCGACTGCGACTGAATAGCCATTCTAAAGTCTCTTGTAAACCGTCGATGGGCCTATCAAATTCTTGTTTTCCTCCGAATCTTTCTTCAACTGTTCAAAACAGGTTTCTTAGAATTTACCGGCTAAAAAGAATGATAGTTATATACGAGGTACTGTCTCTGAAGATATGATTCAACTCGGCATTAAAGTATTGAGTTACTATCTACATCAGTAGGCAAGTTCCTAGAAGGTACAACTTTTATGACTTATATAAACTTTTATCTGACTTTCGCTTTCACTTAGAGTTGCAAAGACGTTCCAATGTTTTCTATTCACAACCCTATTGGCGACTGCTAGGCTAAAATCTCAAAATACCAAAGGCTTCTAATATTCATGAGGTACCCCGTCTCTTTGTTTGCTTTCCTCACTCTTTACTGCTCGAGAACGCTCGTCGAACAGCCGAGGCTTGTAACGACTGCTTGATTTGTACCTTCACGAACTCTTCTTGCCCCATATAGATCTTTGAGCTTTGTATGTGACTTTGTCCACCACAGTGCCCACGGCTAGTACACCCCCGATACTTGTGATACAATTCAGCAAAAAACCAGACCATGACTGCGCGTATTGCTGCTTGTTGATGACTTTTAGCGGCGACATCTCGAAGTAAAAATACACACTTGGAAACCCTCCGCGACTGTGTAGTGTGTTTGGATGGTCTGAGTCCGGACCACCGCGAATGGGCCGCTCGTGGTAGGTAGCACTGAACTGTGTAGTTTCTACCTTGACTCCATTTAGATACTCAAATCTTGTTGGAACAATTTTGGCAAAGTAAGAGAACTGGTGAGAATGCGTGTCGTAGTCAGGCCTAACATCTCTGCCATTTAGTGGGGAGGTGGAGACGCTCTCGGTTTGAGTCTCCTCGACCTCTTTACCAAAACTCAAGTGGTGGATTATATGATTGAAGTTCAGGCTTGGCGTTCTATCGTAGAGGGAAGTATCGTGGAAATGACCCTGCTTATTACGGTGTGCTTTGCCGGGTGCAAAATGTAAGTTGCCTTCAATTCTGTTGAGCTTGGCCATACCTTTGATCCTGCAACCTTCATTAATATGTTTGTTAACTTTTTCCACGTAACCTTCACGCTCACATTGCTCTATGTTCTTGCCGTCAAAAAAAGCCCATTGCGCTTCCATGTATGCCGAACGCACATCTTCACAGGTCTGACAACAAACTTGTTCTTCCTTGGGTTTTTGCTCGTTCTGAGTTTGATCCTTGGCCCCGTAACAAGGTCCGCAATAATTTTCGTCCTCGGGTCCAGCGTTGTTGGAATCCTGGCCAATGTGGAACTTTTCAGTACCCAGATTTTGACCTGAAGAATCCAAACGGGTCTTGCTCCACCCACTTTCAAGCAGATCCAGCTGTATTTCCCCAGCACTGTCCAAGATGTCCATGTTCAACAAATAGCACGGAATGTGTGGAAAGGTTACATCCATGTTCAAATCCAACTTCAGGTGACGGTCTCTATCCACAACTAGTTGTGGTCGCGTAACAATCTCTTTCAACTGGGTCCATTCGCTAAGTAACAGTAAAAATGTTACTATGATACATGAAAGGGTTATAATACCTCCGGACCTGGTACGGATTCGTACATCCTCTTCAGTCTTAGCAAAGGCGTCGACCGACAGCAATGCAGATTTCCTCATTGCCAGTACCAAAGCCTCTAAGAAAAGTTTCTAAATGTATTCTCAACTTGTGAAGTATTTTTTTTCGTTACCTTAGTGGAGATTCATTTCGTCTTAGCGTAGAAATCACAAGTAAGAACGTCTTGCCCATACATCCATCACGTTGTAACTTCAGCGGTGGGTCTCGAAGTAATCAGTGTTTTTGTACCTTCTTAAATTTCATTATCATCTCTTGTCCTTCTATACATACTATATATATGAGGAGAAACCCGCAGAAGTGGTCTCTACAATATCACAGTCGCTTTCCCACTTTTTGATGAGCTTTCTGCTCATCTAGTCCTTCACGTATTGCTTCCATCTCAACCTAAAAACTCTTTGTTCTCGATAAACCTCACGAGAACTTTGGAGCCGCTTTGCAATAGCGGGTGGCCTGCCACAGTGAACATCCATTTGTTCAAATCTTGCTTGCGTTCTTCAATAGCTTCATCGCTAAACCTATTACCTAGTATTATTTTGCCAGGCAAGTGTGGAACCACCACCTTCGGGTGGCTCGACAAGGAAAGCTCCTTGAGCAGACATTTGCGAAATAACTCAAACTCTGAGTACCGCCTTCTTACTTTACTAGTTCTCTTCGTAAAGGATGGCAGGTTTGTACGGCATATCACCTCATAGTCAGTGTACATACCTCTGTTCTCGGCATGAGGAAAATGCGTTTTTGGATTAGCTACTTCAATCTCCAAGAAGTTCTCCGGTTCTGCGTACATATCACTTTCATTTGGTGTCTTTGGTGGCTGTAACAAACTCGACTCGACACTAGCGCTGAAAGATTGGAATTTCCTCATCTTCAGAGATATCGCGACCCCCACGATTGTTGGGTTTTGACTATTAATTGATTTCAAATTTCAATGTAACTTACTTGATTTTATTGAAATTAAAGTCACAGATATACAAGGAAAATCATTACACATGGATCCATTACTAGAGGAGGAGGAAGTCGACGTCTTTCGCAATGTAGCCCAGGGCTTAGTTGGCAGCTACCTGGAAATCACGATTCAATATTGGCAAGAGTTGATAAATGAGATAGAGATGACCAATGAACCAGGAAGTCAGTATAAAGACGACTTTAAATCGCATTCACTACCCCTTGCGCGCATTAAAAAGGTCATGAAAACAGACGAAGACGTCCGGATGATTAGTGCAGAAGCTCCAATACTCTTTGCTAAAGCATGCGAAATATTCATCACCGAACTCACTATGCGGGCCTGGTGTATCGCAGAAGAGCACAAGAGACGAACACTTCAAAAGAGCGACATTGCGCAAGCTTTACTGAAGAGCGACATGTTTGACTTTCTGATCGATATCGTACCAAGGAATTTGGAATAGCTAACGTTATTTGTCACGTCGGCTGATAGTTGGAGTTATCATGCTCGGAAGCGAGCACTCTTGTGAAATGCAATACGAGTAACTTTTGCGCAGAATATTAGGCCTTGAATTGCCAGTGCGAAGACTTGGGATGGGTAGTACATAACACACGTGGAGCTTGAGTCACTAGGATTCATCTATAGACTTTCCGGGACTGTATCTTCGTCAGTTGAGCTATAAGATAGGTAAGTTACATGGCTGTTGTATGACATTTACGACCGTCAAAGGACTGTCAAAAGTGCTGTGGCAAAGATTGTAGATAGTAAGACTACAGCAACAAACATTTCCACTCCCTCTCTTTTTTCACTACTAGTTCTTCGAGTCCAATTGTATGATACCTTATGAATCAACTAACGAATGAATCATGCGCCGTTCTGCATTCTCTCCAAAGCGCTGATTCTGAATATACTCTCAAGACTGGCAAACGAGACCTTACTTATCACTTGCTATTTCCACAACAGGAAGAAGGGCACTTCATTGGTGCTGTTGACATCTAAATTCTATCACGTCTGGAATACATATTACATTATTTTCACTTAAAAATTTAGCTTGCAACTTACAATGTTATTCGACAAACTTGAAATCTCTATTAGATAAAGCATCGAATTATACCCAAAATGTCTGGTGAAGTGGCCCAATTGGCACAGGCCAGAACCTTGGCGATGCAGACGAAACCTGGTGAGATGCTTCCAAAAGTACTGGAGACCGCTATGGCACTATATCGATCAACAACAGATCCGTCAAATGATTTGGGAAAACTATGTGCTAGACTCTTTATAGATGTCATGAGTCATGAGGAGGTTAATTCCAGTGAAAAACCGTTTATTGCATCTCAACACTTGGCCATATTGTCGCAATTGTGTCGAACCAAGAAGGACCACGCGATCCTGCGGGACGGTATTCTTGGTTTTAGCAGGTGCTACGAATGGCTATTTGACCTTGTCGCCAAAACCTCCAACAAAGAGCTATGGGACACGATCTGTCAGTTCAAAGGTTTCATTCTATCCAAGTGGAAAACTTCATATCCTCTCCCACCCTCCACAGATCCACTAGAAGATCACGGCAGATCTCTTGGAGTAAAGCTAGCTATGGTCAGGTTTATTGCTACCCTCGTCATTGTACACACACAAGGAACCTCAGGTATAAGTATTGCTTCTGTTCCTGACTCTCATCCTGTTATTACGTCTAAAAGCCAACTCGAATCTGGTGCCAAAAAATTGCTCGACTATCTCCTGGCTTATCTATCTGAGGAGCCTATGATGGTATCATCTTTATTCATGGGTGTCTTGAACTGCTTGAGTTTCATTATGAAACAAAGACCGCAAGCTGCAAACCGTATTTTGAACGGCGTCTTGAGGTTTAATGTTGACAACAAATATCAGCAAGATTCGGAATCCGTCTTACAGTATCGCTTGGCCAAAAGGTTTGTAGAACGTTGTTATAAAGTATTTGTTCAGTTCGGTCTTAAGTCCCAACTAATCAGAAACTCTGGCAGCTCGTCACAGTACCATGCTAAGCTAACCAAAATATCTCAAACCTTGCATGTAATCGGCGAAGAAACTAAATCAAAAGGTATTCTTAACTTTGACGCGAACCAAATGGAGCGTAAAATGCCACTGCGGGAAAAAGAGAAGTATATTGCCTCTCTAAAGGTTTCAAGTCAAAGTCCACCCTCAAGAAGTGAAGGTCAGCTGCTACGACCTACTCCAGATATGCAGCTCCTCAATGAATTACAAAAATACGCGATGTCCAAAAGCTCGTCAACAGGGTTTTTCAACACATCTCCGGTGGCATTTGATAATACGTACGCATCCGTTTATTCGCTCATGAATAGCAAGCATTCTGAAATTGACCTATCCAAGTTATCACCAAGTGTTATGGCTAAAATATGCACGGAATGTTTGTACCAGACCGACACCAATAAAATCATATCAGGATTGTCTATAGTTGCATCTCGCTATACTGATCTCATGAATAAAGCTTCAACATCAATTGATTCTCGAAAACGTCCACTGGAGGATGATATCAACGGTCCTCAAACAGTAAAGAAACGTGAAGTTACAAAGCTTCCTGAAGATGAGGATGTTTCAGAGGATGAGGACAAGCAAGAGTTTACTCTGGGCACCCCAGCCCCCATGTCTGAGGACGAAAAGAAGGAGCATTTCTCAAGAGTATTGGCTCATATAATAGCGGTTAAAGACTCAGAGGAAGAATCTGCAAACAACAACGAGGCCTCAGCGCACCTGCTACACAAAGTAAGACTGCTGAACTGGAACAATAAGACATCATGGTTGACTCTTCTTGCTAGACTAGCAACACGAGGCGTAAATCATAACGAAGAAATGAGTAATACAGCTAGGCTCGCGATTTATGAATATTTCTTAGAGGATTTTGCTAATCGTATAGCGGTGGTGATCGAGTGGTTAAGTGAAGAATGGTATTACGAAACTCTACAGAACAATGCAGGTGCCAGAGAAACACCCATTTATGATAAATGGTCTTTTAAGGTATTGGATGCTCTAATACCAGTTTTAGAACCCTCGCATAGGCGCTTGTTCATTAGACTCGTCAGTGAGCTACCACGTTTGACTCAGCAGCACATTGATAGGATTAGGTCATTGTGCTTGGATCCTCTCCGGAGTTCGCTGGGTTTTCAATCACTGAAGTTCATGATCATGTTTAGACCCCCGGTGAAACAGTCCATTGAAAATATCCTCATCGTTATGAAAGAGCAAGATGAATCAGTAAAAGAGCAATGTGAGTCTATTCTTAGAAAATTTTATTAGGGACGTCACTTTACAACTTTATCCTCAATACAGTTTAAGCCATGCGACAATATGGAACAAACACAAGTTAGAGGTTAGTGCAAGATTGTGAATTGCGAGAGCATGAAATGTGATTTTCACATTACACAACGAATGCTTGCAACCCACTTGTTTGGCCTTATGGTTGGACATTGTCTAGTAAAGCGGAATAGTTTTTACAACAATTGAATGTTCTTGGAGTGGCGAAAGAAGGATTCGACAACTATAAGTAATTACCGTTCTCTCTAAACTCAGTGGCGAACGCGTAAGCTATATTACTTCTGGCTTCAAAATTGCATGATGAACTTGATCGCTGAAAGAGAATTGGGGATGAATACGCGAGCTTTTGCACTCGACCAAGAAAAAATCAACTGCTTATTTACCATTTAGTATAAGTAGTTTGTTCTACCAGCGATGGACTTGCTGTGAGCTCGAATTTTCTACAAAAGTAGCCGATTATGAAAGAACAAGCCGTTCTGTGGATAGAAACTCGACCAACGAAAAGTTGCTTCGAAAAATCAACGACGTATAAAACATTAAGGATTGCCAGTATAGAGTTTTTTGACACTAAAAGATCGAACTTTTTACATCATGACAAGTTGTAGCAGATTTTTTGCCTCTTGAATACTTTAAATTGACATCTCAACCAAAATAAACTCTGAGTTTGGCATATATAACAAATGTTTTTAAGAAATTCTATATACAGACTTCCTATAAACATCGGGCACCTTTCGAGGTAGGTGTACGGTAAGAGTTAGCAGTTAGGCTAAATCGTAGATGAAGAGCAACGCTTGATGATTCCTCTCATGTTGAAGTACTCAATAAGCGCATATGTCCTCCCGTAAAGTCTGGTGAGCCTTATTAACTTGGCGAGGTAGATAGAGGAGAAGTGAGCTGAGAAGTAAAGAGTGACCAATCATTAGTGCTATAACATTATCAAATATTCGTGAGTGCCATCGAGGTACGAAGTGACAAACAGTACGTTGGAGTTTAGATGTACTCGTATGAAGCTCGGAACAAAGGACGGTACTGTGCAAATTTTACCGACAAGCCTTATTTCCCAATAGGTCGATCTTCATTGCTCTACAAATGGTAGTATTTATGCTTTGCTATGGGTAATTATATTGTACGGTGGAAAATTATGTTAATTATTGCAGCCTACCGAGAAAGGTTAGTGCATTGCGAGGCTTTGAATAAGTACAGTTCACAATTATACCTGAAAGTCGAGTTTACTGGGGACGTTTAGCTTTGTAGCTTTTACAGGAATGAACGAGTATGGGACAGACAACAACTTAATGTAACGAATATTTGGATTTTTAGTCTCCACAGCTGCCATGCAAAGCACGTAAGTATTTACGCTGTAATTATTATGATAATTCAAGAATTTTACTGGCTATTTATTTGACAGATATTCTTAAGCGCTTGTGACATCGTACTTTGTACCATATAAACGATTGTTTTCATAGTCTTAGCATCTCCAGGTATAAGAAGTAATTCATACGAGGAATAAGATTATATTCCTGGTTCACCATCTCGACTCAAATATATTATATGGTGACAGCACCACTAAGCTATAAAAACAACCTCTCGACTAATCAAGGTGACTGCGACTATTCCACGTGTACAGCATAATCGTGAAAAGTCATTAATTTAAAGGTCACAAACGAACTAAGCAGGCGAACTTGTTACAATGTCAACCTGACGCCTCAATAGCTAAATTTATTACATTGACCAACACTCCGCATTCTGAAGTTTTGAGGACTCGAGTACTTAGTTGGAAAAATTTTTTCAGAAATTCGAAGGTGTTCGGAACTCAGTGAAAAATTGAAAAATTGAAAAAAAGTGAAAATTGTCCATCCCACAGATAATTAAACAGTAACGAGTAGATTCTGATAAAGTATCCAAGTTTAATACCAAAAACTAGCGTTTTAGTCGAACGTTAGATAGCATACAGCCCAGTCGCAGACAAGCAGCTGTAACGCTCTTTTTTGGGAATATCCTTCAACGATCGAACAATCTACTCGGTCCATTCAAAGATCTTAGTGAAAAAGGCTGAGATTGTCTAGAACCGGCTCCGTCCTGTACAGCAACCTTCAGTTGGAAACTATTTTCCTGAGCACTTCTACAGGTAGAAGCAATTGGAACTTAATCCCCATTTTTCGAGTCATCGAGCAAACTTGTGTTATTTCATTCTTCTTTGATATTTCCATCTTTCTGGCCCGTCCTCTTTCCTTTCATTGACTTTATCTACACATTTGGTGGCGGCTCAAGAACTTCCCGCTCACCTTTCCACTATAAATCTCTTCGCATCCTCCATGTTTCAGCAGGAAAGTATGGGGTTCCCCACAAGAGTGCACTCTCCTGTGGGAATGCCCAGAAGGGCGCATCCTGGAGCAGTCTTACTTTCCCCACAATCTTCGGCCATGAATAATACTCATAGTGCTGGACCAGGTGAAAGCGGCAATCCTCATCACATGCCTCTCAGCCCCCAACTTTCCTCTCAGCATCTCTCTCTCAACGACCTGTTGGACCAGCAACAAACCATGCTCGTCGATTCACAACGCTCAGCAGCCGGACCTGCTGTCGTATCACCATTGTTGCAACCTAATTCTTCTATGTTCCTGGACTCATTTACAAGGCCAACCAGCAGCATGGGCCATGTACCTGCTCCAGCTCCAACAAATATGGTTAACTTCACTCACGATTTGAACCAATTATGTTCGTGGATGTCGATGCTATCTTCAGCTCAACAAAATTCAGTGATGGATAATCTTTTGTCTTCGTTGAACGAGGAAGTTTTGCAGCATACCAAACTGAAGTTGGATAGTTTGATCAGTTCCGGTTATATCTCACCAAGTGTGAGGTCTCCGCAAGTCATAGCCCCAATGCCTGATAGGGGTCCAACACCGCAGCCCCTAACCTTAGACTCTTTGTTGAACAATAACATGGATCATCACGGTATGAATCGACAATGGTCACCAATCTCTCAAAACCATTCTAATAGTCAACCCATCTACGATTACATCAATGATCTAACACACAGACCGCGTTCTGCAGACCCGCAGTTGAGAAAAAAGTTTAGCACCCCCGGAAAACAAGCTCAGAAAAAGTCTCCATCGCAATCTAAAGCGATTCCACAAAATGGCATGAGCTCCCCTACCGGTTCAACGGGTTCTTCAGCTTCGTCTTCCATGAATCCTAAAACTTTAACGGACCCAAAACTTTTGAACAATATTCCAGCTTGGCTGAAGTCTTTGAGATTGCACAAATACTCAGATGCTTTGAATGGCAAGCCATGGGTTGAGTTGATTTACCTTGGTGATGATTCCTTAGAGGCAATGGGTGTCTCGGCATTGGGCGCTAGAAGAAAACTCTTGAAGGCCTTTTCAGTAGTGAGGGACCACAGGGAGCGCGGTTTAATTGACACCAGTGCGTGTTGATAGTATATATACAAGGATATAAGAGACTGCATTCAATTAACAAAAGCTTGTTTTATACATTCGGTACCCAATCTTGAGAATTATTATTTATCTTGGCGTGCTATTATACATATCATTGCTACTGTACATTTTGTCATTGAATAACCTCACTTACATTTTTCCTTCCCAAAACTTCTTGTTTTCTTGAACATTATTATGCAGAAACTTCAATTCGTGGAAACAATCTCCGAGACCTGCGAATAAACTTTCTGCGAACGCATTGATAAACAATAGCTGACCCTTTGGGATAGAGGGGTATTTTATTAGCATACTTTCAACACAGTCGGGCAATGGATCATCACATTCGGGCATATAGTTTTCGTAGCCATCATCTTTTTGCAAAAACTTTAGCAAAGCCGCGCACTCGTTAAACTCACAAGTTATTAAGACTGCCCATTTGGTAGAAATATGCAGGGGTCGGGTCACATTGGATATGTCAGCTGCTTTGATGATCAGTGAGAGCAAAGTTGGGTGCTTTGATGAAGAAGTATCCATTTGATCCACATACTGCGAATGAAGTGCCATATCAGTAGCCAAAATGGTATCTGAAATAACGCTTTGCTTTTCCAGAATCCGTGGCCAATGGTCCCGTAGTATGTCTGAAAAGATTTCAGTATGAAAGTTCTCCAGAACAGATTTTTTTTGGTATAGTTTGGCTATTGGTGATAATGGATCACACATCAACGCATTATTAGTTCCTGGATGACCGACGTCATGACCTATAGCAGCCACGCAAACAAGTAAAACGGAAGCGTTGCTGTCAAAATGAGAGTTGAGTCTACAACACAATTGCCAAGTTGCCTGCATGACATCGACTGCATGCCGAAAGTTATGAAATTTGTTGCCCTGATGGTACGATGCCTCTAGTGTTAGAAGTAAAAGAAATAGCTCATTATCTGAAACTTCAAACCCCGCATCTCTGGCAAGTTTGCCTAGTATCAAATAACTGCACCACACTAGCTCGCTGGTGTTTAAGCGCATGGCACAAAAATCCCAAGTAGATAGGAAATCCCAGTAATACTTGTCAGTATTTCCTCGCGGTACGTGGATGAGGCTTCGAAGGTCCAATGCAGAAGAAATCATTTTCGAGTATGGCTTGCGCTGGTTGCAAGCGCTGCTTCGACGAACCTTTGTCAAATGAGAAAGCATGGTATAAACGTTTGAAGAACAGGAAGATGCAGGATGAGATTTGTGATCCGATTTTGAGTGAGCGCAAGTTTCCGAATCATTGACGCCTGGCTGATCGGGGCCTGCATAGTCGTTGTACATCCATGTGGAGACTCTGTTCAAACGGGTTGAATACATCGTTCGGCGCGTGTTGAGGCCTCCAACTGCTTCAAGAGCGTTAGCTGGGGTCGTGACGCTAAGACTGAAGCATGGAAATTGCTTTTGTATCAAACATGACAGCTCCTCTGCCGAAATCGAATTCAATGCACTTTCTGGAGTAGCAGAGGAGGTGGAAGCGGGTTCCTGGTATACCACTAGAGAGAGGTTACGCTCGTATGTGTTTGACCCAGAAAGTCTGTTGGCGTAAAGGCGCAGCAGTAGATCGGCTACACAAGGAACATGGACGACGTTAGAGTCCGGGAACTGAGACACGAGTTTTGTGCTGAGCTCCGGACTGTTCACAGCAAAGAGCATGGACATGGCAGATAACGGATACTATTATGAAACTGGGAAGGGCTGTTGCAACGATATGCGAAGAAGGCACTTGCAAATGGTTCGCAACACGCTCTTTGTCTGTGCGTGTATGAGTGTGTGTGTGTGTGTGTGTATGCAATACAAATGTGCGTGCACACTTGTTCTCTATAAAGCTCGCCTTAACGGGGAACTATAATGACCGGGTGGGAAAATTGGCTCTATGCGAATCGGAAAGAAAATCTATAGGCAAGCGTGTCTTTCAGCTCTAGCCCGAAATTTGTAGGTGCCGTCTATACTATACTTCCAATTATTCTCTTTGAGATTGCTTGTGTATCTTATACAAGCTCACAAAATTGCTAAGCCAAAATAAATTTATGGGATGGGTTCAAATGCGGCCTTGGAGAAAGAAGAGGGTCATGATATCCGGAACTGCATCAAGCGCGCTTCTCACGTCTTCCTAATTGCCCAGCATAAGCTCAGAAAAAGCAAAGCTGGGAAAGTGTGTAAGTGCATGCTGTCCTGCGGCCTTCGTTACCCAGCCACGGCCGAGGGCACGCCGACGCTATGTGGAGGGCGAACATCATTTGGAGTCCAGAATCCGGAACGGAACCTCAAGAGCAAAAACAAAAAGAAAGAAAGAAAGGAGAAAAAAAAGGAGGAGGAGGAAGCGATAAGCCTTTGCCGCGAACCCGCATTGTCTTCCGCGTGCTTGTCACGTGTCTTCTTGCTGCTCTTCGTTTTTTTTTCCTTCGTCGAAACGGACCCTAAGTTCTGGCCGGGTATTGTTTTCCCGCTCCAGAGTGCGGCTATGCGTTTTTGTGGCCCGCGCCTGAAGAAGAAAAATCCACAAAAAAAAAACAAAAAACCCCATAGCCGCGGAAACCCCTAGTGGCAAAAGGAGACACGCTCGACGTACCAGAACCAGAGCTGGCGCTAAGCTCCACAGCTGCTGTATTCGCCTTGTTTCCGCTTCTTCACAACGTTAGTAGACTATATCTATATCCCAGAGAGCGCCGTTTTGTAGACAGTTCTAGCTCTCTGCTATGGCGTGGTCTTTTTTGCAGCTTCGGTGAAGCAACGTGGTTCCTTGCCCTCTTATAAACTGCCACATGGCGCTACTTACTGCCATTGTGCGTGCTTGCCTTGCGGCAGATTCCAATGGGGTGTTTTTGAGAGTCTGGTTGGCTCGAAGCGATGAGTAAGTGGGCTGCCCTTATTTTTCGTTCCTTATATACACACCAGTTCTTCAAAACTCAACAGGGCTCCCCAATTGTTTTTCTTGGGTTTTTTTTTTTTCCGCTTTCGTACGGCTCGCATCCTGGGTAATCTCAGATCGTCCATCTAGACAGAGGAATCAAGGGCAGTCTGATGGTTATATGGGATAGCAAGCAGTGGAAGACTATCGGAGAAGCGTGTGGGTTGACACGAATTCTTGGTGGCGGACGCCGAGGTTTGAAAGGCTAGAATGCGATTCCTGGGTTATGGCAGTGATTTTATGTAGTTGGGGCGCTACCAATGAATGTTCTTCGTCTGCCAAGCCCAACTTCATGCAGCCCGGGGGAGACCTAGAAAATAGGCGGCTATTTCTGTTTTTTTCCGAGCTGCGGGATTTGTCGTGGTTAGTGATACTTTGGTAAACGACGCGGAGAAGTGTTGAGGCCCTCCCTCGGGCTGCGTTTGCTTAACCCCGAAAGAAGGCGGAACAGCTGGCAAGCAACGTAGCATCTCGACCGGGCTATATCACCACTGAGCCAAGCACCACTGCCTGTTGTCAGGCTTTCCGAATCCCTGTCATTATGTATTTTCCTGACGGTCCTCAATCACTATGTACCTATCTGACATCAGACGGAAACTCGGCATAAAATTTACAGGCGCGACAGCTACGCATCCACGCCACTGTCGCTGGAATCCATGTAGCTTTCCCACTGGGTGCTGTAAATCTGTTTCAACTGCCCAGATGTTTTCGACGAACATCACTTTTTCTCAACTCTCGCCTGGCGTGACTTCTTCACAGGTGTCCCACCCCTCAAGACTCGGGCTCACCACGACGAGTCAAAAATGGAAGAAAAAAAAGTTGCGGTATCAGTCGCTTCGTACGGGTCGGTACATCTGCCTTCAACATCAGCATATATATAATAAATGGAAATTGGACAATCTGTTGTCGAAAAAGCGATCGATACGCTCTGACACATCGAGTTACCGTTTAGTTAGCATAGCCTATTCTCTTTTTTTAGTCGCACTACCATGATCCGCACTTGTTCTCAATCCGTTCTGAAATTCTCGGCTCGTTCTACACCTCGTCTTTTCCTAAGAGCGCAGTCGTCTAATGCCTTAACCAGCTCACAAATTCCATTCACATTCTCCAAAGCGGGACCCTTGGCGGTCAAGTACACGTCGCAACACGAGTGGATCGCGGCTCACCAAGATGGCACGGCTTTTGTGGGAATCACCAAATATGCGGCAGATGCCCTGGGCGATGCCACCTACGTCGAACTTCCAGATATTGACACAGAGCTGGAGGCCGGCGACTCACTGGGCTCATTGGAGTCAGTGAAGTC
Organism: Lachancea nothofagi CBS 11611; assembly: GCA_900074755.1. NCBI lineage: Eukaryota > Fungi > Ascomycota > Saccharomycetes > Saccharomycetales > Saccharomycetaceae > Lachancea > Lachancea nothofagi. The sequence goes on along the minus strand of LT598446.1, from coordinate 94,397 downwards.
CGCTTCCGAAATCTACTCTCCACTAGCTGGCACAGTGGTAGAGGTCAACGAGTCGTTGAACGACTCCCCACAACTGATTAACGAAGATCCTATGGGTGAAGCTTGGATCGCCAAGCTCAGACTAAGCAACCTTGAAGATCTGAAGAACGAGGAGTTAATGTCATTGGAAAAATACGAGGAATCCTTAAAAGAGGATCATTAGTTCAGCACCCTATAAATAATGTATCTTAAAAGAAAGGAAGAGCGATGGATGCGATTGTTCAGCTCTGCGACGAAGGCCCAAGTTCTCGATATAAGTGTAGTGCTATGTCGTCATTGTTGCTGTTTCTTTGCTTGTTCCGCTGGAGTTCTTGTTTGAAGCTGCAACGCGTGTACACCATTCTTCAATTCTTCGTCTAGTAAATTATAGATTTGGCGGTGTCTCTTGGGGAGTGTTAGCCCTTGAAATGCTTCACTGACTAGCTCAAGCCGAAAGTGCGATTCGATTTTGTTGTCGGCTTCTTCCATGCCATGATGACCAGCATGCTTGTAAGAATCATTGAAGAGCGCAAAATGTTGCATGCCGGAAAACTTTTGCCGAATCTTTGTGTCTATCGCTTGTGCAATTGGACCATCGGTACTTCTATTGGCGGCTAAACTCATTCGGCGTATGAAAAGTTTGAGTGTCAACATCGGTTGATTTTTCACTGAGGATAGTCAACTGAAATCATATTACCAAAAATTTCACGCTGACATTTAATCAATTTTGGTAAACAAGTCGACAAAGTAAAGGCACTCGACAAGATCATGTTCGCCCGTGTAACCCGTCGTTTACTTTCCTTCACCCCTGAGGAAAAGCTGGTCTACAACAAGCTGTCAAAGGAACTAAATCCAAGCAAGATTAAGGTTCAGGACGTTAGTGGTGGATGCGGGTCAATGTTCGCCATTGATATCACCAGCGACAATTTCAAAGGGCTTTCAATGGTCAAGCAACATAAACTGGTCAACAGAATTTTGCAAGATGATATCAAGAGGTGGCACGGTCTACAGTTGCGTACACGAAGCGATTAAGAGCAATCACGCCAAAAAATAGAAAATATCTAATGAATATTACATGTCTATAATAATAACATTCAACAGCTTAACCTACTCGGAGGTTGCTGGCTCCTCGAAAGAATCAACGACTTCTTCTTTTTCCTCCAAAATTTCTTCTTTGATTTCCTCAACAACCTCGGAATCTTCCGCGGCGGTAGAGAATTCGACTTGATCGAAAACTTCGTAGTTGTAAGCGTCACGCATGTTTTCAGTACTCTCTTCCCTGTAGTTGATCCACTCTTCGAGTAGAGAACGACGTAGCAAGATTAGCTCTCTCATTGCGCTGTCAGCTTGCATAGCATCCAGTTCTTCGAATTGAGCAGACCATTCTCTCAAATTCTTTCTGACCTTCTTCCTTTCACCATTGGTTAGCAAAGATTCGGGTCTTGGTCTCCAAACGAAGTTTTTGAAATTTTCGATCATTTCTTCTCTGATGACTTCTCCAGTGACAGTGAAAACCTTGTAACCGTTTTCGAGTTTGTGTTTCACAGCAGAGGACCAGACGGCTACAAATCTGCCAGATGGATCCCATTGCAAATCAGTAGCACCGTAGAAATCTGGGTGAGCAACAGCTTTCAAGTTGGCCGCCACATCATCTTCGGTGTTTTCATTCTTTTCACCAGTGTAATCCAAGTCATAAAAGTCAAAATCAGCTTTACGTGTGTCTGGAGTGACCAAAGTGGCCACAATGACAAATCTACCAGCTGGAGACCAAGAAATGGTGTTGGAAAATTTACCGGTAACAGTAGCAAAAGCTTTCCACTTTTTAGCATCGTCATTTGTATCATCTTTAGTCTTTTCTTTTTGCTCAGGGGCATAAAATGTGACAACGTTTTTAGGAATGGAAGGATTGTCATCCAATGTTTCTGTTCTTGAAATGGTAACAAATCTTTGTCCTGTAGGTTCCCAAGAAAATTTGAGTGCGAGATCCTTCATTTCGACCTTCTCGACTGGAACATCCTTCTCGGTAAGCTTGCAAATTTCCAAGTTGGTGAAAAATGTCTTCTTTGACTTGGAGTGACGGTCGACTTTCACACACAAGTATTCGGCTTGCTTTTGCCAGTGTAGAGTGACATCAGAAACTTGAACTAAGTTCACAGTTCTTAAAACTCTTCTCGTTGGAATTTCCATTATAGTAGCTTTGCAAGATTGATTATTGGATTCTGGAGTCCAAAATGCAAGAACTGACGATAGTTCGCCATTTCTGTTGACAGCCAACTTGACACCAGCGGGCGCAAAGGAGAAGTCCATGATGTTTTCAATCTTTAATATCTTCCCGCCGAGCAATTCGAAATTGTTTTCGGCGTCGTAAACAGCCAGCGCGTTAGGCCCTAGACGAGCGCAGTACTTATCATCGAAAGACCATTTGATCATTGGCCAGTGTAAGCTTTGATTTGGGGGCAGCGCAAAAGTCTTTACCGAAACACCGGTGGCAATATCCCAGACACACAATTGATGACCGTTAGATTCAGGTCCGAATGGGAAATCTTCACCCGCATCCTGAGGAACAGATATAGGGTCTGGGGAAAGTGTGACTAAGTACTTTTCAGTTGGAGAAATTGCCATGGCCTTGGCTTGAGGGTGAAAGTATCTTCTCAAACGTTCAAAGTTCTTACCACCCCATGAGGCGACACCTTGGTTGTGGAAAGAAAACAAGTAAGTACCCTTTGGAGAAAACTTGACGGTAGTATTGGACCAGTTTGATCTTGGCTCAACAGCATTTTCAGGCTGCTGGGTATTTCTATTCCAAAAGACACCAGTCAACTCGCCCTTCTGCAGCACGAATTGATCCCTACCTTGTTCGTCTTGCAACCAAGACTTCAAGTAATCCGTAGCTTGGAACTCTGGCAACTTTGGCTGGCGGAACTCACTCTCGAAGTCATCAGAACCAAATTTCTCCACGTCACTGAGACCGTTCACAAATAGTCTGTGCTTGGCATCCAATTTCTTGCCGTTGAGTAACTTGATAGCTTTTCTTGCCGAGAGGGCAGAGTCGAACTCGACAAACAAGTATCCTTTGGTGGTCTTTTTGGCTTCGTCTAGCGGCAAGTTGATATCAACCACTTTGCCAGCTTGAGAGAAAAGCTTTCCCAAAACTTTTGATAGCACAGGAACCTTAGATTCTGGCGCCACAGGAGCGCCATCAACAACCACGAAGTTATCGAAATTTACTTCAGAGTCCACTTGGAACTGTTTTTCCAAATCGGAAAAATCGATGTCATCGACGGTAATGTCTTCCAGCTTTATATCCTCGATTGAAGCGGCGGCCATTGTAGTTATCTTGTAGTTACTGGACCGTTACACTAACTCTTTCTGGAGAACAATTGAAGAATCGTGGAAATAGAATTATGCTTGTAGTAATTATGAAAATTTTCCAAAATGGAAGCTTGTCAAATTCGTAAATAGTGTGCAATGAGCTCGATGTTCAAGCATCTATGAGATGCAAACCTAAAACAAATTGAAGGGTCACATCTCGATACGAAGCGACTGAGATGCTAGGAAAGTGAAAGGAAAGGTTTTATAGCCATTAAGACATAGACGTTCAAAATCCTCAATTAAATCGAATCGTTTTTCAAAAATTGTTTCCATTAGATCCCAAGATGATGGAAAGCGAATTTAGCAGAGGCGGTCATGAGTCTTCAGACGAATTAGATTTCCTCCGGCACTCATTAGCTTCTTCTCACTCGATTAGTTCACAAGTTACTCGACAGCCAGAAATGAAAGATTCATTCAGCGATAATGATGAAGAGGAAAACGAAAGACAATCGCCACGTTTTGACGCTGAAATACCACGTTTTGACGCTGAAATACCACGCTTAAGCGTATCAATGACACCTTGGCGCAAGAAACCTACAACAACACACGACGCACTTGATTTAGAAAACACATTTTTACAGTCTAAGGGCGGAACGGAACCTCCTTCCCTGCCAATTGATCTTGCGTCACCACTGAACTCTAGGCCACACACTCGAAGTTCACAATTCTCTGATGGCTGTATTTCTAGTGCCCCTACCGCAACAGTTTCAGCTTCTTCCAGTAATGAGGTTGAGCAGCTTCAGCGGCAATTAATGACATGCAAATTGCGCCTCCGTGTTCTTACCGAACTTCTCAAGGAGTTGAACTACTCTAGAGATGCGTATGCCACAGAGGACAGCTCTCGTAACCAAATTTATGAAAAGCTAATAAAAACTCTACCGGTACAAGACAATAGTGGTGAGATCTCGGTAGAGCTTAATGGACTGCGCCAAAACCTAGAGGAAAAGAATAAGGAAATCATTGAGCTCAAGCAGGAGCTTATATCAACAAAAAACGAGTATAATACGGTTTTGGACGACGTCAACTCATACCTTGAACACTCAGATGTAATTGCTGGCAACATTGATCAGCTTTTAGTCATGTTTTCAGAGAAATTAACATTGTCGCCCGAAGAAAAGGACGCTTTGGAAAAAGCTCGCAGTATATCAAATAACTTTGTCGATGTTAAGATGAATGCTCTGAGCTCAACAATCGTTAAATACTTGGACCATTTTATTGTTTCAAAAGCCAAAGAAGTGCATGACGATCCAAGTGTTAACGCAACAGAAACCTCGCTCGACATGACACAACATCTGGATCCCAGACTTGAAGGTGCCATAGAAAGTATGCATGAGGAGTATCGCGCTTTCCTAGGAGGGCTAAAAGACAAAATGAAGCAATGTGCACAAACGGAAAGCGTACTTGGTGAGAAATTGCTGAAGCAGACGCAGTTACTAGATGCTTTTGCACAGTTATATCAAGCTCAAGAGATCAACGATGCTAGAGATGATTTTTCGGCACTAAAGATGGATGATATTAACGGCAATTTGGACTCGCCGTCGCATGGAACGCCAAATTGTTCCACCAGCGCTCATAAACAAGAGTTCGATGACATAGGATTGAAGGTGACAGGTATCAAAGATCAAACTTTCTTGGCTGATAAAAAAGAATTCGGTGATGTTAACGGAATTGATACCATTGCTGTAGGTGAACTTGATGAACTTCGGCGACGGGACAAAAATGACTGGATGGCAGAAAAACAAGATCTTACCCACCAACTTTCTCTTGCAAGCTCAGATGTAGAGCAACTAAAAGCTAAAGTGCGAGAGCTGCAGAGCGAGATATCAGCTTTGCAAAGCGATTCTGAGAGCGCTCTTGCAGAACTAGAAAAGACGCTCAAGAGAGCCGTGCGAAAATCCGGTCTATACATCAGTGAAAACCGTGATATGCAAGATCATATTCACTCTATCGAGCAAGAACTGGCAAAACTCTTGGAGCAAAACAAACAACTACAGAAAAACGCAAACCATTCCAGGAAAGAATATGTGGAGCTTCAAACCGAGTTTCAGAAACTTCGCAACCACTTACTACTGCATTTAAACAAAGTTTTTGACATTTTCGACAAAATACTGCAAAGGCATTCCATCAATCAAGCTAAAAGTAAGCTCAAACATCTGGAAGAACTGAATACAAGCGACCATTACAGAGCTACACATATAAAGCTGGAGTCTCTTTACGTCTTTGTAGAATCTGCTATTAATTCCGTCGTGGAAGAACATGCTAAGATGCTGCTGAGGGAGAAAGAAAAAAGATCTTCGCGGGTTTTTACGCAGGAAAATGATGGACACGGTGCTAACTTACGCATAGAGCTACTGGAGCGAAAATGGGTTGCAGAACGTGAAAGGAGGAAATTAGATGCTGACGCTGCAGAATATAGGATATCACAATTGGAGGATGAAAACAAACTTCTGAGACAACGTCTTCGAAACAGCTTTCAGAATAATGGCTAGTTCTCCCTCTCACCCAACTAAAAACTTTCCACACAATAACAAATTTGCATGCGAGCTTCGTTTGAATCTCAAGAGGAAAACTATCTGATATTACTGAAAATGTGGGCGATGCTAATGCCCTCTTTCGCGAGACAGAGGTCTGATTTTCACCCACTTTTGTTGAACCTACTAGACAATATATATGGGTAAAAGTAATTCATGGACTTAGATAGAGGTAATACGTATAGAATCTTGTCGCCCAAAATCGATTTATTCTAGTTTTACGTCCCCTTCAGCATCTTTCTTTTTGTTATCGTTTTCGTTGTCACTGTCGTCACTCGAATCATCGCTATCGGAATTGTCACCATTCTCTGCTTTGGCAAAAGCAATCGCCTCATCTAGAAGTTCTTTTGGTACTGGTTTATGTAGACCGTTGGTTTCTGATATTGAACACCAGCTCATCTCTAGTTCAAAATCTTTTTCTTTGTTGTCGTCGTGTGCCATGTAGACTATTCTAGCAGCTTCTTTCACAGCTTCTCTGGCCTCGAGATCTGGTTTGGAGCTCAGTATCTTTTCTAGCTCTGCTTTGGCTGATTGTCTGCCCTTGCCTGTGGCTGCACCTTTGTATCCCCAGTACGTGCCGCTTGGCTCCAGCATATAAAGATGAGCACCTTCATCATCGACTCCTCCAATGATGGCAGTGATGCCGAAAGGTCTAACACTATTATAAAGAGTGTGGGCCTGCACATACTGTCCCAATCTGTCTGCTAGAGCAGGCAATGGGATTGGAGTTGCGTACGTTTTTTTGAAACTTTGAGCTTCTTCGCGACCTCTATTGACCAAGTGTCTGCCGTCAGGCATCAGACCCGAGTAAGCACACCCAATGTGGCGATCTATAGTTTGAATCTTCCGGTTTTTCCCTGGAACTAGCAGCTTGGAGGTAATCAGTTTCTCCACGGCAAATACTATACCGTCTTTGTATTTGATGCCCACACATGTGGCTCCGTTCTCAGCAGCTTTAACTGCATACTCTACTTGAAAATTCCGGCCATCTGGCGAGAAAACACTGTTCGAAAGATCGTATCCTGTACCAATTGAAGTCTAAAAAGGCACCGTAATCGGTCCTAGGTTAGTATCATGTCTTAAATTTGAGGTCGAAAGTGATCGAATGACCGCCTAGAGACCATCAATCGCAACCCGATTGCAGCATACCATTCTTTAATCTTATTTTGAAATGTCCGCGCGACAAAGACCCCAATTTGCCCTCTTAATACCTTTAGTTTCTTCAAAGGTTTGCCACCCGAGATTGATGTTTTGAAGATTTCAAGTGACAAAATATCTACACACGTGATTTACTTTAATTAGTTATTGACACTGAATTTAGTTACAACAATCTTCTCTCGTATCACAGTCATTGAAGCTTCCGAGTTTGATATATTGAATACCTTTGTCAGTTTTGCGCTTAACTGGCTCTTCGGTTTGTACTGAGGTTTCTTGTGCGGTTTTGATCAATGGCAAAAGAGCAGATTAAAGTTGTGGTCTGTGGTGATGACAGTGTGGGGAAAACAAGTCTCATAGCATGCTTGGTGAAGGACCAGTACATACCAAACCTTCAAGACTTCTTGCCGCCCGTCACTATACCGCGTGACTTTTCTTCGAGTCCCTATTGTCCCAAAAATAGTGTTTTGGTCGACACGACCAGCTTTGATCTACCATTGTTGCACCGAGAACTTAAGAGTGCCGATGTAATCTGGTTAGTGTATTCAGATCATGAGAGCTACGATCGTGTGGCGCTGTACTGGATGATGATGTTTCGATCTCTTGGCGTAAACCTGCCTGTTATTCTGTGCAAAAACAAATGCGACAGCTACCTGGAGGAAGATCAGTCCATAAGCGCTAACGAAATCAGAGCAGAGGATAAATCATCAGAAGACACAAAAATTGAAGACGAAGAATTCATTCCGATTTTACGCGAATTTAAAGAAATTGAGACCTGCATTAAAACGAGTGCCAGAGATAAATTTAACGTCAACCAGGCATTTTATCTTTGTCAAAGAGCCATAACACACCCTATCGCGCCGCTTTTTGATGCTCGTGTAGGAGAGTTGAAGCCGCTCACGGTCATGGCGCTCAAAAGAATATTTCTTCTATCGGACAAAGATCAAGACGGTTTTCTCAATGATGAAGAGCTATCCGTCTTACAGAAGCGCTCCTTCAGCAAGACCATTGATATTCATGAGCTTGAATTCATCAAAAAGACTTTGGTTAATCTCTCAACTTCACCGCAAGAATACGCTAGCTACACACTCTTTGTTCCTGGAAAAGGAATCACAAAAGATGGGTTTTTGGTGCTGAACAAACTCTATTCCGAGAAGGGCAGACATGAAACAACATGGGGCATTTTGCGAGCATTCCATTATACTGACTCACTATCTATAAGCGATAAAGTACTCTATCCTAAAATGGATATCCCAGATACTGCCAGCGTCGAGCTGAGTCCACTTGGATACCGTTTTCTCGTAGAGTTATTTTTGACCTTCGATAAAGATAATGATGGTGGGCTAAATGACCGAGAACTTGAGTTTTTGTTCAAAACAACTCCCGGAATACCGAAACTGTGGTCAGAGACTAATTTTCCATTTTCCACAGTCGTCAACAGTCAGGCTTGCGTCACACTACAAGGCTGGTTGGCGCAGTGGACAATGACTACTTTCTTAGATTACAGAACTACTACCGAATATCTCGTCTATCTGGGTATAGAAAGAGACGCAAGATTGGCTCTTCAAGTCACTAAATCTCGAAAGAAGCGAAGGCGTAACGGGAAGCTTTATAGAGCACCAGTCACCGATCGAAAGGTTTTTAATTGCTTTGTTGTTGGAAAGCCATACAGTGGCAAAAGCTCACTTTTGGAGTCATTTGTGGGAATGTCCTTCTCAGAGTCATATTCACCGACCATAAAACCTCGCATAGGGGTCAATAGCTTGGAGTTGAAAGGAAGCAAACAGTACTATTTAATCTTGCAGGAATTTGGAGAGCAAGAGCCTGCTATTTTGGAAAATGTTGAAAAGATGAAGGAGTGTGACGTACTATGTCTCACATATGATTCCAGTGATCCAGAGTCATTCTCTTGCCTTTTCGACTTGATAAATCAACACAAATACCTCCAAGAGCTTCCTATGGTATTTGTGGCTCTTAAAGCTGATCTTGACAAACAGCAGCAGAGGTGTTATATTCAGCCTGACGATTTCACCGATAAGCTTTTTATTGATCACCCCTTACACGTATCATCGGCGTGGTCTAGTTCGCTGAACGAACTTTTCATCAAACTAACGGAAGCTGGGCTAGAGCCTGCCAAGAATACCCCTGGGCTGGCCCCAGATGTCACCAAAGAGGATATTGATTATTGGCAGTACGCACTGGTCGCTACTTCCGCCGTCGGTTTTACATCTCTTTTCACCTTCACTTTCTTCAAATTTTTTCGAAGTTTACGAAGCGACACTTCTTGAGGGCCACTTTACTGACATCTGGAAGAGTTGTTAAAACTTGATTCTGAACACTTCAAGTCCTCTGGCGTGTTTTGATAGAGCAAAATATAAAGCACTTCAAAACAATTTCGTAATGTTACAGTCTATTAGTCATTTACATTTACATGCCTCCAAGGAGGAAATCGAAATCAAAATCAAATAATTCGATGTGATTGAAATCAAGCTCTGAATTGAAAGGCAAATTCATGCCATCGGTATAACCTCCTTGCTCGCGTAATTCTGAGCCTGATGAAATATGAACGTGATTGGGTCCCTGTGCTCTATTGTTGGGATCGAGCAAACCGTTTGGTACAGAGGTATTCGACTTCTTATGGTTGGGACCTTTAACGCGCGCTTCTAGTATTCCCATGTGATCGATGACCTGCTGAATTTCTTGCAGCCTTTCTGAATTAAACATTGATAAAGAGACTGTGTTCTTTAAATCATGAAACATCTCATTAGTTCTGTTGACGTCAAACCCAAACCCGAGAAACAAGTTATTTTTTGTCTTCTCAGTCAAGTCCAGATGAGATAGCTGACGCATCGTCTTTAATAACTCTTTTTTCTTCACGAGCTGCAAGATGTGGTCAAAAAATAACAGCATTTTAAAAGCAGAAAAGAATGTTAGTCGCAGGTGGTTTGTAGATAGATGACAAAGTCTATCCAAAATTCTTTCAAAGTCATTATTGAGTGAGTTCAGAAGCTCCAACTTTCTGCTCAGTTCGCTCAGTTGATCATCTGCTCCTCTGCTATGAAAGTACCTTTCGTTACCGATATTATTCTGGAGAGTATCTATGGCATGCGTTAGCCGTAAGACAATAGCAACCGCTGTGTAAAATATTGTGCCCATACTCATCTGCATTGCTTTGTCTATAATAAAAGCGGTTGAGGGACTAAAATTGCTTGCGAATTCTCCGTTATAATATTGGCAATATACCTTTGTCAGCTTCAAAAACCTTTGCACAACGTCAATAAAAAAAGACTCGTAGTATGGGTAAAATTCGTTATAGGTATCTTTACACTTCATTTCAAAGTACAGAAACACCGAAAAAGAGGTTCTGAGTAAGATAAGCTGTGCAATGATATATGCTTGGAAGTTTGATGCCCTTCCCGTAGCTTTAGCGAATAGCGCTTGTTTTTCGATCTCGTTGTTAGGCCGCTGGCATTCAAAACCAGAGTTGCTGTTACTTTCAATTGCAGCAATCGGGAAATGTTTATCAACATGGTCTTCAACTTTCAACATTAGCTCCTTCAAAGAATACAGTGATACCACTGCCTCTGGAGACGACCATAGCTTTTCAAAGCATGATAACAGGGCGTAAGTTTCACGCTTTTGAAAAGTGCCCGCATATAGTTTTTTCTGAATTTCATCTTCGCCGACCGCATCCTCCATCATTCGTCTCATATATGCTTGAGCTGATTCATTAGTTGAAGGAGAATAAACGCAAATGGAGTCTCTCATTGACTGTGGGCACCTACCCTTCAAGGCCGACTCGGAATTCAAGATTGTACCAAGTCCGAGCCAAAGCATTCTTCTGTAATTGATGATTCTCTTGTCAACTTTCGAATTTTCTTGAAACTGACGAAATTGGAGAGGGTCCCTGTGAAGACCAATATTCGTTGCTAAAATCGATGTCATACCCAACACAAACTCAGTTGGCTGACCATAGTAGAAATCTCCCTCTTCTGGGGAGAAAGCATAAAATGTCCAAAGGTACAGCAAACAGCATATTGTGTTTTCTGTAGTGGAGTTTAAGAAATCCAGAGCAGCAATGCATTGCTGAGATACCAAGATTGTCTCATCGGTGATAGGGTGTTGATCGATCAAAGCTTGGTCCGCCAACGTTTCGAAGTCGGTAGGCTTGAGAGTTGACGACAACCCAAGCTCGAACTTCATAGAATTATAAGAAATGCCAATTGTCACCATAAGAATGGCTATGTTCTCAATTTTTTGTCTTAAGTTTTGCTTCCCTAATCTTAGTTTCACTTTTTGGGAGTTTCCGGGATCGCTGATTATGACGTTATGCAGGGCCTCTTCAAACATACCACGATCCAGGAAAGGAACATGAGGGAAAATGCAATGAAAGAAATGCGCCTTGTATGCCGTCAAAGCTGGCAAAGGCGGTAATAACTCTTCCAATCTGCTGATTAGCTCACTCAACGCAGCTGAATAGACATTTTCATCCGCACTAACATCCTCAATTAAGTTCCTGCTCATTTTGGAGTTCAAAAGATTTAGAAATATCCCTGTTCTGACGTCTCGAGACCCACCGAGTTCCTGCATGATTCTCTCCGAGAAACTAGTGACGCGGGCTTGCTGAACAGCGTTAGTACATTTCTTGAGCATGCGTTCTTGTAGGTTCATAAGGTCTGATCTTAAATTTAACCGCTTGGCGTAGGGCACCCCGTTGTTGGAGGAAATTGAATTAATTAATGTATTTTCGGAAGCGGCGGCAAAGAATGATGCAAAGAATAGTGCCAAGAAACTGTCTTGTCGTACTTGAGCCATATCAGAAGACGGTTTAACGTCGCGGCTGGTATTTTGAGTTATGATCAAGTTCGGAAGAAATTTGCGAAGATCTATTTGTACGTCATGCAGGTTCTTGGCATAAAGTGGTCTAATGGAATCATCTGGTGACATCGAGCTAGAATTAGAAGTCATTGGAAAACTGGCAACGTTTGGATTTTCTGTTGTATGTTCTCTAGTCTGCATTTCACCCGTTAAGGTATGACTTAAAGCTCTAGTCTGCCAATATTCAATATCGCGTTTCAATCTTGCAATTGCAGCATCCTTGTTGGGGTGTTTAGGAGGTGTTTGCCTCTCCACGTCGTATACGCAATCTATTCCATGTTTTAGACATCGGGAACAATGTGGTTTTTCTCGATCACACTTTGTTTTACCTCTCCTACAAGCCTGGCACACAAATGATATCCTGTTTCTACGACCAATCTGTGCATTCAGCGGTGAATCCTGTTTGTTCTGTTTTCTTATCACTGTGTTGGAGCCATCCATTGCTATCCTGTTTTCAGTGAAAATAAGTGACTGGCACTAGCCGCATACAATACACTCGCTAATTTCGCGGCAGCCTAGATCGTTTGACTTAACCAAATATTCAATCAGTACGCTTGCCTGTTTTGCTGAAGCATAGATCCTTTAATTTCTCTACCTGAACTATAGTGGGTTTTTACCTATAGTTTTCTACTTCACATCTGAGTTAATTAATAGGATTTTCGACTCGAAATCTCGTCGTGCGTCCAAAATGATATATATATGATTTCCACCGATAGCGCCGCACTTTCGCAAATCATTTATCAAGAGAGCGATTTTGTTAAAAGATTTGCGCTTTGCATGCAGGACTTGAACACAGTTATGTTGGGTCCTCAATTCCTGAAAAAGCTACTTCATATAATTTCTTGGTTAATTAAAGTTACAATTTTACTGAACCTGAAGTTCACCGCTGGCATCAGACCTCCAGCAAAGTTACATTTGTTCTGAATGTGAAAATTATTATACAATGTATACGATGACACATGAAGGAGTATACGTCACTCATAGATATGATTGGCCCTTTGTGTATGGATTAGAAGATCCCACATAACCCTGGTACGAGGTGTTGCTGTTGAAGGTGTTCTCAGGAGCGCGCAGGTTCTGAGCACTGCGACTTGAAGGGGCAGTGGGCACCTTCTGGTAAGGGTTTCCAAAGGTGCTAGTTCCCAGCACTGCAGAGCCCGGCTGTAGTGCCTGTGGCTCGCCACTATAGGCCCGTTTCTCTCTTGATTCTGATAGCATATCAAAATGTGAGCTGTCGTCGACTTCATCGTCAAATAGCAATTTCTTGGAACTCTTGTTCTTCGAGCTTTCACCGCTCGATGGGTACTGTGTAGCCTCGTTTGTAATCATCGCGGCTTTTCCTAGCTCAAATAGCTCAGTTTCAGACTTCGATGCTGACCCGTTGGTTTGAATCTTGGGGATGAAGGACACACGATCGTCTTTCATAGGCTGGTAACGAGTGTCCGGATTTCTGTGGATTAAAGCAAGCGTGCAGGTTACAATGGTGAATATCAACAAGAACAACGCAAAAACAGCATTCAAGACGAAGAGGACAATAGCCATAACTGACGACACCACCTGGGGTTGCTTGAATAACCCTGAGAAGAACAAAAAGAATATAGCGTTGAAGAAATTCACCAAGTGAATGACGATATTGAAAGCGTTCGTCCTCTTATCCAAATACGGCCTTTTCCAACATAGAGCCACAAAATAAATGAGCTCTATGATAAAAACAACTAGCGCCTGTGCGCGACCATAATCTTGAAGGACAGCCACAAAAATTGATCTCAATAACGCATAAGTCAAAAACGGAATTAGCCACCAATACATGTCGGCTTTGAATTGCACGTACAAGAAGCCGTATTTATTCAAAAAGACTGAATCACCAAAAAGCATATACGCTGGCGTCTTGTACAGCCTGGCGGATTCTCGACCTCTCAGAATAACTCTTGTGACACCGTAGAATAGAATGCCGGTAACAACTAGAAGTACAGCAACGGCATCAACAACAACAGCGGGAGAGTCCCGTTGCGTAAATTCCCAAATGCTCAATATGGATAATTGCGGAAAAGCGATGATGCAAAGTCTAAAAAGAGTACCTTTGATGATGCTCACCCATCCTTTTCTATATTCAAAGAATTTGGAGGATTCGGCCATGACACGAGCTCTTGTCAACAGTTCAACGAGAGCTTTGAAGAACATAAGTGCAACCACCACAACGAAAATGAAGAAAAACGTGAAGACGACACCTGTGAGAAACAAGTTAGACAGTTCAATCCCTGCTTTAAACGCTACACGCTGAATTCCATGTAGCACGAGTGTTTTGGAAGCATAGTTGGTTGAATTTCTCTCGTTTGTAGTGTACAAACTGGTTTGGTTCAAAAAAGAACTGACGTCAAAACTATCAGAGGTCGAAACAGATATTCTCTTATAAAGGTGCTTTGCACCATCAACAACAGCTCTTTTGAACCTCTTTTTTTGAACGGAGATGGAAAGAACGTCTTTGTTTGCAACGACAACAACAGGGTCCCCGCCAGTAGCTTGAACGTACCAATTGAAGATATCCTGCATGAACTTAGCGTTTATGATTCCCATTGACCACTGAAAGTTTTGGGACCACGCAGCGGCAATTGGAGGCACTCGTGAAACACCCATCATAGAAGTGATCGCCAAATTTTGGAAATAAATGAAGAGCGAGATAGAATTTGATGCAATGTGAGCAGCAGTGGTCGAGTGACCGAGCACCGATACAAAACCAGACGTCAACACACCCAACCCCGAGACGGCAGCTATAGGCCAAGACGCATACTTAGTTTGAACGGTTTTCCCGTTAGTCAAAGGAGCCACGACACACGCTAGAGGGTTCTTAGAATCAGTGTCTGCCGTGGAGTAGACCATAACCCGAACTTGTGCGTCCAGATCAGGAATTGTATAGGTGACCCCTGGGAGTTGGTCAATCAAACTGGATGACAGTGGACCATAGGTGTAATCGATTTCGATACGACCGGCCTGCAGCGGGCATAATGACTTTTCGTCTCCCAACTTACATAGATCGATTGTAGTTTCCATGATGTTCAACCCATATACAATAACTTGGATATCAGCAGTGATGTTTGCTTGGATTGTAGTAGTCGCATCAATATTGAGCTGTACCATCTTCGTGTCGGGGAAAAACAGAACTTCAAAAAAAGACGCTGTGAACTGCGAGTTTTCCATGCAGGTCAGCAATGAGGCGGTTCCGATGTGTTTAGTGTTCATCGTTGAGCTGTTCAGCCCGCTACTGGCTGAGCTTGCTGCAACTAGCCAGGACGCCTGTATCAGCGTCCAGAGGAGAACAACTAACTGCATTTTGCCGATTCAAGTTGATTTAACTTTCTTTGATTCAGCGCTAAGAGTGTCAATCAAATTTCAGCAAATATCAACCTCTGATAAGGCGCGTCTTTCTTCTTTGAAAGCTGGTTTTTAATGCTAATTCTAAAAGATACATTAAAGAAGGCTTCGCTGCCCGCTTCTTTAAATAGTTGTTTTAGCTAAAAACGACGTTAATAATGACACAGTGGGGAATATCCTAAGATGAGTCTTGACACAACAACTCGATACACTTCGCCTGGAGCTGTGACTTGGAACACGAGCAAATAATATAGACAATAGCACTAATTCTGTTGAGTCCGGGTCGTTTTGTCAATCGATTAAGACTAAAAAAGTATGAAGCGAGGCTACTTTGAGATGCACAAGGCTCCACAAAGCACTGAAAGTAATAGAGTTCTGTAATCCCACTGCGGGTAGGAATGTACGCTGGTTTACTTGGAGGCCACTGTTGGTTTAGAGATCATGAAATAAGTGTTGCCGCACCCCTGGTGTGGTTTCCTGAGATCGAAACTCGCTAGTTTGCGAATATGTCCATTTCTGAAGAGATTTCCATTTACAGATCGTTGTTTGTAAGAAAGTAAGTCTTTGTAATTTTACGTCATTCTTTTGTCTGTCTGGCTTCGACAACCCTACGAACTTAGAAGTCCGAAATGGCCAGAAACTACCGAGCCCCCCCCTCCAATTAATAGTTTTGAAGCCATCTCGCACCTTTCAGGGTGAAATTAAAGTTAACTCTGTAATCGGAAAATTACCTATATTGTCAATAATGGCTTCGTCGCCTGTAATAACACTTGCACCTTCATATTGGGATACATGAGTTTGAGCAAGTGATGTCAACCTGGTATAAAGTGATAAATCTAGTGTTATAGACAGGTGGCGCGACACGCGAGAACATAATAGGTAATCAACTTCCCATCGGTGAAGGAAGCGTCAAAGCTCCTCGAATACTGCCAGACCTAATGGGTAGGGGAATTTGACCTTTGACAAACAACGACGCGTTAGTATAAAGTGACATATGCAATGTCATTGATTCAACAATTCAAAGGGGGCAAATTACGTCGAAAAGCCAGCTAAAAGCTCTAAAACGGAGACATATCTTAGTGAAATAGTAATGCTTCTTAGTGTGCCAATGTTACTGCACCCAGGAGAGAGACCGCAGCGATAAAACATACAGTCTAGACATATAATGCTATCTGTGCTCAATGACATATATATATTTGAGATGACTTATTTTACTAAGGTCATACTACAAAGGGGGATAATAATTTGATAAAATTGAACGTAATGGCCTTCCGGCTTCTATCCAAAATAAGCGTTCGGTACCTAATTAGGCTAATTTAAAGAATCCACTTAGGACTCAAAATAAATGTAGAGAATTCGCTTTGTTGACCTTGCAATTGAACACGTCTGACTTAAAGATCGACCTCATTAAAAAGGCTTTGTCAATTCAAACTGGAATGCCCTTCTATAAAAAATACCAGAAGTAAGCCAAAATTGGCGAGCTTGTCGATAAAAAACGCTGTAACATTTTCCAACGTTGACCATCAATATTTTCTAGCTCGAGGGACGTAAAATGGGTCTCCTTTTGGTCCGGGTCGCGTTTTGTGCCACATCAGAATAGAAGATACTAAAATGAAGTACAAAAGTGAGGTAGTGAACACATAGCTATTTATATCATTTCGCCGGCACATAATGAACCTTGCATCCCCAGGATTTCATTTCTGACTATGTTCCCATTCAATGGACTGAGCTATGAAAAACAGCTCTTAACATATCAGCGGCCTCGATTACTTCCACACCGTGCGACGAGCGTCGATCATCACTAGACACGTAAATTATTATGAACTGCTTCACGTAATTTTAATGTGAGCTTCGATAGCCTTGCACATCAAGAACCTTAGCGGCATGAGTTTTGAAACAAGTACCGGTGCAGCGGATGTCACGTCGCTTGACCAAGACCTGCAAGAGCTTAGGCGTAACAAATTTTCTCAGAATTCAATTCAAGAAATCAGTGATTGGATATTCAAAGTCATTCTAAGGGACAACTCCGAAAACCCCAATGCATCGGAGCTGCTGAATGCCCTCAAGAGTGGGACTGTCCTATGCCGCTTGGCAAACAGACTTCACTCCGCAGATAACCCCGATATTACTCAACTGATTAAGTTCAAAGAGTCTAAAATGCCTTTTGTGCAAATGGAACAAATATCACAGTTCTTAGCATTTGCCAGAAATTATGGGGTCCCCGAGGATGAACTGTTCCAAACGGTGGATCTGTACGAAGAGAAGGATTGCGCATCTGTTTTTCAAACTCTCAAGTCTATATCTCGCTATGCCAATAAAAAACATCCAACGGAGTTTCCAGTTTTGGGCCCTCAGCTAGCAACCAAAAAGCCGCGCCCGCCCAAAGGCTCAAAGCCTAAACACTTACAGGGCATGGGCTGGAGTGCTATGGAGTACGGATCTATGAAAGGCGCGTCTCAAACAAGCGAAGGTGTAGTTTTCGGCCAGAGACGAGACATTACGCGCTAGATATTGTTCTCTTCACGGCAGGTCTTCAGTGGGTTTTGAAAATCTGTGGATGTCGTTTGGTATTTGCTGAAACTCCTCTGTCCTTACCACTAATTCATCTTTCCTCAGGTGTCTCACCACAGACCAGACCCCCTCATTCGTCTCGCAGGTGATTATTCTGTGTTCCGGAAACACTCCTTGATCTATTGTCACTTTAAAATTTGGAGGCTGGATAATCACAGAGTCTATACTTGCAAGTTTTGCCCAATCTATGCCGCTGAACAAACTTTCTGTAAGCACTACACATATAGACTTAGGTTTCCTATAGTTCGCGTCTGCCGAAGACGTTCTCTTTTTCAGCCACACGTAAGATGAACCGATGGCTAAGGCCGTGATGACTCCCGCAGAAATCAATACTCCTATTCTGCTTCTATGTCGCCTAGTGCTCATGAGCTGCCCTTTTTAGCGGTTGTTCCAAGTTTCGAATGTGTTTATCAAGTCTTTATAATTATTTTAAATTAAGGCCCCCATCTCATCGCCAAAAGGAACAGAGTATACAAAAAGACTGCGCGTCAATGTTTGACCAAACAACACTATTTTCAGCATCAACAGTCCACTTGGAACACATAACTACTGCTCTGAACTGTTTAACACCATTTGGGATGAAAGATGATGTCCTTATCATTATAGACAAGGATGGATTGTCATTTGCAAGGGAGAACAACCGAGTGATTAGCATCCAGCTATACCTTTCCAAGGAACTGTTCATTTCTTACAATTACAACCCACCGAATGAAGATGCTGACTTCCATACAAAACTCTGCGTTAAAATTAATCATATTTTGGACGGCATAAGCATTGTGAGCCGCGATAAAGACGATGTGGTAGAATGCACACTCTCTTACAATGGAGAAGGCACTCCATTTGTTTTGATATTCGAGGATTCAGTGATAACCGAAAAAGTGGAGTACTCGACTTATTTAGTAAGGGATTGGGATCCAACAGGTCTGGAGCTGGAGATGGATGCTATCACTCTAGAATGCATCATGAAAGGCGATGTGTTATATAGTGCTTTGCAGGACATGAAAGAAGTAGGATGCAAAGAATGCTATCTGTATGCGAGGGCTGCGGCTGATGGGAAACACGTATTCGCGCTCATATCCAAGGGCCAGCTGGGATTGTCCAAGATTCTGCTGCCGAGTGAGCGGTCAATTTTAGAGAAACTAGAAGTGTATCATCCGCTATCACACGAGAGGCTGTACGATAGTCCTGTGATAGGATTTTTTGATTTTGCAACATTCGATAAGATGAGGTCGAGCGCCAAGATTGCTAGTAAGGTTCTGCTGCGAAAAGACATACATGGTCTGATGAGCGTAAATATATTGAGCCAAACGGATGATATCATTGTAAGTGATGCGAAGAAGCCTCGGGCTGTTAAAAATACTAGTCTGCCACTATCAAAGGACTACCCGGGAATTGTGATTGACATATCAGTTTTGGAGAAGATTCGCATGGATGAGGTGGACATTTCAGAAATACGATTTTTGATGGAAAGTGGTGACAAGAGTCTAGCTCCCGCGTATAACCCCGTTGACGTGCCTGAGCAACGTAAAATGGCGACAGGAGCGGTTGCGCTGCAGCAGGATGAGTCTCTTTTGTTTGACAAAAGGAGCGCGTCTGAGGGACCCGCAAAGGGAGCCGACGAAGAGTATTTGCCAGCCACCAATGACATCCCCCTGTTCTTTTAGAAATGTAATTGCTGGACATAGCCGCTCAACAGCAGCTGACCGAGCTCGCTCAGTTTCGAGAATGTGAACAAAGTGTGTTTTTACTACAAACTTGCATTTACATAGCTAACGTGCACTTAACGACCACGACTCTCACGAGACAAGTAAACTCACGGTATATGCGTTTACTGGGAGAAGTGCTCCAAGATCATTTGGCGCTCTTCAGTGTCAGCACCCCAGTTCTTGACAACAACGACGGAGGCACCAACAACCTTTCTGGCGTTACCCTCACGGTCGATCTTACCCAAACCGGCCCATTCACCAAGTTGCTTGGCGTCGGCGACCTTGATCAAAGGAACCTTGTTCTCAGGGTCGTTGGCTAGACCTTCAACGAGCTTGATGATGTTGTCTTCGGTGACAGAGTCAACCAAGACAGCCAATTGAGCTTCACCTCTGGTTAGAGCCTTAGCGGACTCTCTTAGACCTCTGGCCAAACCATCGTGAATCAAAGCGGTTCTCAAGACAACCTTCAAAGCGTCTTCGATGGTGATGGACTCAGTTGGTTGTTCAACAACTGGAACTTCTTGAACTTCTTGGACTTCTTCAACGTCGGACATTTCTGTGATTGGAGAGTTTTGGATAAAAGTGCTGTTATGACTTCTTCGACAGGGAAACTGCTCAGTGGGGAGAGAAAAGAAGAGAAGAGACGAAAGAAAACATTCCAAAGGCAGAGAGAGATGAGCTACATTTCAATGAAAAATTTCAATGAAAAAAAGCTTGAGCGAAAAAAGCTTGGGTGTCTATTACCGTTTGGGATGACACAAACCGCGTATAAGGTGATCATAATTACATCGCTATAAACGACAACTTTGTCGGAGTTTGGCGGAGATTGGGAGGAGATTAGCACGGATCCAAAATAGTATCAGCTTTGCATGTTTCAACTTTTTTGGAGTTTTTTTCCGTAGATTAGATATTTTTACCGAAATACAAGAAAAGAAAATGTTGGTAATTC
The DNA here is from genome assembly GCA_900074755.1 of Lachancea nothofagi CBS 11611. Lineage (NCBI taxonomy): Eukaryota > Fungi > Ascomycota > Saccharomycetes > Saccharomycetales > Saccharomycetaceae > Lachancea > Lachancea nothofagi. The sequence continues at coordinate 73,848 of LT598446.1, read as the reverse complement.
GATTTCACTGGGTGTGATAAGCAGTCAAAGGTGAAAGGGTGCGACACGGCGATACGTGTGTTCTTGACGCATTAAGGAGAAGCATTGGCGGGTAGCAGCAAAGCATAGTGAAGATCAGCAAAGGAAGAAGCAAGCGAATAATTAAGGTATGGACGAACACAGAAAAACGGCGTTTTAGCGGTGCAAATGGTTTTTGAATTGAATGCTCGCAAACTTCAGCTGTGCTGGAAACTGCGCCATCGAACAAACTGAACATATCACTGTTGAGTACAATATGTATTATTGTGTTTCTCGTTAGTTTCCCATCTGTTTCCAGCTAGGATAGTTTCCAAATCAAAGCTCAACCCCAGTCCCTTCGCAAAGACAGCGGACCCATAGTGCGCGCTCACCACGAACGGGAGGAATGATTTCCACCTTAGTCCTCGACACGCTGACTCAAAGTTTGGACGGATTAACGCCTAGCTGTCTGTGAGAAGAAGTGCAAGGTGTCGAGGCGGGAAGGGGAGAAGAGGAACACTGGGAGGACAGAAGATATCGGAAACCACTTTACTCGAAAAGAAATGGCGATGTAGCAACCGTTGGCGCTTCATGTACAAGTCGTATCAACCGCAGACAAAAAGCAGCAAATTGTTGCGGTCAGCGTGAAACAATAACGCGGGAAGCACGCTAACGTTTCCCGTTTGCGTGGAAGAACGTGAAGAGCACCAGGGCACTTATGTTCAATTGTGTGGGAAGTAAAGATGTAAATGAAACCAACTAACCTCTTATTGGTAACTAGTATGTTTGTTGCAAGATCATAGCACGCTATGCTCAGAGGCCTTTTTCCGATACGACGCACTCGTTAGCTTTCTCTATAAATTGGGATGGGTTTACGTGCTTAATACATTGTAAAGCACAGCTCGAATATCTTTTCCTTTTCTTAATTATTACACGTCGCTATTTGGTTCTTGCTAAATCTTCCTGTCATATTTCCATTTCGCCTGCGAAATCTACGGGTTCTACGCTCATTTCAACATCAAGCGTCATGTTCATCTTGTCATCCTCATCGTCGTCAACAACGGCAGACTCATCAATCTGCTCGTCCTCGTCATCAAAATCGAGGTCGAAAAAATCATCATCACTACCCACGATCTTTTGGAACAACATACGCGCAGCAGTGATAGCTTCATCATATGAGATCTCTGCCGACGGAAGCGGTGTGTACAAAACACCATTGTCACTAGCTCCCGGTATTAACTTCTTCAGTTCCGAGCCAACGGGTTCGTTAATGTCAAAAATAGAGGAATCGACCACTTCAAAGGGAGGTGTTGATGTCAGCTGCTTGAAGTATAGTTTAACAAGAATCTGTAACTTCTCTCTTGGAATGTATTCCTTGAATGATTGACCTAATTTCACAGAATTTAGCGTCATGTGCCCACTATTGTCTACCTCCATTATACCTTCGTCGTTTTCTATGTCTGCAGATGACTCACGCATTATGCTTTCTTCCAAAGCCCCTAGCGCCGCATCCAAGTCCATTTCACCGCGAGGCCCGCTCTCCGTCGAGGTTAGGTACCAAACAGATGTACCCGTCGGACATACGTCACTACCAGCGCCCATAATTAGTGCTTGAACTGCTTGGCGATTACCGGACTTCAAGGAGTTTGGTGGAAAAACAACCACTGAGGAATATTCTCCCTCCCCAAACCACTCAGAGCAAGGTTTGTCAACAACGCAGGTTAATCTTTGGACCTCGTACTTTTGTTTCGGAACATTTCGACTGTTCTCGGGGCACTGTGTAGGTGCTATTACTACCTTTTCAGTAACACCAACCTTTGAGCCATCACCGAAAATGGCGATCTTTGTATCCGGGTCGTAGGAGACTAAACTTTCGTTTAGCTTGTAAGTAGCCCCAGCCACAGCGGCTGATCGACAGAATCCTTGTGATAACTCACCGGGACCTCCATACTTGGAATATAGAACTGGGAAAGGTCCGTAAACATCAAAGCTTGTCAGATATCTACGGATTCTTTGCAAAGCTTCAGGGGTTTTGACATCGATGTTATAGCACAATCCGATGGAAAATATCAGTTCATATACTTGTGCCTTCTCCAACTTGAATTTATCGACTAAAAATGCAGCCACAGGTTTGTCTCTGTACATCTCCCATACTTCCGCTTGAGTTTCCCAGTTTAACACGAATTTAATGAATTTCATGAGGTTCCGCTTCGTCATCAACGGAAGTGAGGGATTTGTAAAGATCTCTTGTTTCGTATTGGTGAGCCTCTCAAATGAGTCATTTTCATAGGTGTGAAAATTAGACAAAGATTGAAACTCTAGGTATTGATGCACTCTAGACTTGAGCAAAATAGAGAGAAGGTCTGACTTTGCAAAAAGGATTTTGGGAGACAAATCGATACCAAACTCCCGCGATTTGTACAAGCCTCTGCCAATATTGCTCGAGATGTGTAACTTGGCATTTTCATAGCATTTCAGATTGCTCTTATTAACATCCTGCACCCACTGTTTCAGTTGGTCAATAGTCAAAGTAGCAGATGTATCGCCGTAATACGAGTTTGAATCGATTTGCAAGACGCTAGAGCCTTGCCAAGAGAGCGCAGCTGCTAGGATGCTCTCAACTAGACCCGTACCTACCAGCACGACATCAACAGTATCCGGGGTGGTTTCGGGTAAAGGATCTTCAATACCCGCTAAGTGCGGCACTACAGCGATCGAGCTCTTACGCTCAGCGCTGAAGGAAGAGCGATTCAACGTTGATGGACGACGTTCCGCCATCGACCTACGCCTTTCGGCATTAATCATGTCTCAAATTTGTAATTCAAAAAATAGGTGTGTCCGATTTTAGCGTACAATCGCTATCTGTCCGTCACAATTGGACGGTTAAAAACGGGATTTAGAAGCTGTAGAAATGAGTAGTCTTAACTAACAGACGTTACCTTAGTCAAGCACAAGCAGTTCGCAAGTTATCTTGTTTGGATTAATCTTTTGTTCCCTCGTTTTTAAAATTTTTTTAAGTGTGTTGTGATTGTTGACTTATGTCATGTTTTCTAAGTCACGGGAAAAAAGTTGAGAACGTAAAGTCTAAAGGGAGACTACCCACATGATTCAACGGTCACTTTTGGCACATAAGTTTCGATCTGTAGCGCTGGAACATTTGTGTCAAACAAATTATAATGTTTCGTGCAGCGGAAGCATGATATTAAGCCATCATGCCAAACGTTCTTGTGTAGGACATAAAGCACAGTGACGCACTTGTCATGTTGATTTCTACTGGCAAAATCACGTTAAACTGATTTTGGGTGTGGTAATGACCGGTAGTATGCAGGTAGTGAAGGTCCCCCGCAGTTGAATTTCCCTCACATCTCTAGAATTGCACAAAAACCCACCTACAAGATGCAAAAAGCCGTTCTTTTGAACCGGACATGTGGAAATTAATCGCAAGGCGTCAGATAATTTCAAAGTTACACCATCTTCTCTCTCTTGTTGGTGCTCTTCACCAACGCAAAGTATTTCAAATTCCAAAGAGTTTAAATCTAAGAGATGTAAACTCGCAGGGAATGACGTTAGAGTGCCGAATCTCTTGAAGTGGCCAGTATTTTTTATTTGCCAGTGTTCTTCCACGTCTTTTTGCGTAAAGCCGCCCAAAAAAATAGCATTTGAAGAAGCCTGCACCATTTTATGACCTACTAGCGTCAAATCAATACCTTGGTTTTCTTTTCTTCGGCGCTGTCCGCTTTGGTAAGTTTCTACTCGAGTCCACACCTCAGTTTCGAGATCAAACCACCACAAATCGCCATAAACAAAAGTTTTATCAGAACCCCCATGTACAACTAAGGTTTGTCCCACGCCTCGACCTCCAGAATTATATTTTTGATTTTGCCAAGTAGGAACAGAATGCTGATCATTTAACACATGGTGCAGGTGCTGGTATTGCTCACAAGCCTCGGACCGATTTTTTACAGACTGCGGTTTTTCCTTTGGGTTCACTGGCGGCATATGCTCTGGCTCAATATGAAAATTTGCTTTCAGGTTCTCAAGCAATTTCGTTTCGGAAGACTGTCTTCTCAGCAGTTCGGTATCATAGATTTCACACGCATGAAAAGCTCTCCGAGCAGGCCATGTTTCGCCCTCAGTATCAACTGGTAGCTTGGAAAACGGGGTCGCTAACGCTGTGTCTGCAAATTTAAAGTAGTTTCTCTTTCCTCGCGCCAGTACGGTTACTTCAATCTTCCATAAATCATTAAGCGTTTCGTAATCATCGCATCGTACCTGTCGATAACCACCAATAACCAATATTGTGTGAACCCTCGAGTTGACTGAGCTAGAGAATTTATTTTGTACGTTCCTCTCCGTAAAAAAAGAGCTTTCAGACTGCGACCTCATATCCAGTGGTTGCGAAAGAGGAGATGACAGTAGTTCAGTTTCCCGCTTATGAATGTCGGATTTAATTTCTGAATTGGAAGCGGCAGAGCAAACAGCACATTTGAGGGAATTATTAGCCTTCAGAGAGACCTGCGAATGTCCGAATCTTGACTCAATGTTCGGACATGTATTAAATTTTGTCGGTTGCGCAACCAGCTCAACTTTCGTAAACTTAAAGGTAATCACGTCTAAGATGTATGCCCGATTACTGAGACATGCACTTTTCTTCAGGTAAAAGTTACCTGTACTCTCATCAATCATAGTCTCAGTTTTAATCTCGAAGCCCCCGTAGAAAAAAATGTGCCGCTTGGTAAGAGCAGATCCTGTCATACATAAAAGAGGAGGCGGAATTTGGCCTGTCATTGTGGGCTTTTGAACCCTGAAGGAGCTGGAAGATAGGACGTAAAGGTCATGATTGTTTACCATGCTAGGGTTATTGACAATACTTTCCAGTAAAGGCGGAGGTAGATTGGGAACACCGTCGACATAATAGCTGTTCAGATCAGGTATCTCGTCGGAGTAATAATATGACGGCGTGAGTCCACCTAGCGTGTAAATACTATCTCCGAGGTCTACAGTACACTGGTAAGCAAATGGCGGTAGTTTTATTTCTCCAAAGAGAGGAGGTATGTTTGTTGACCCCACAAATATGTTTTTATCAATAGCATCTTCTTCACGACTAATTGAAAAATCTGTATTGAAACGCGACAATTTAGAAGTTGTCTCACTGGGGTTTTGTAGTAAAGAAAGACCTTCGTGTTTTGGGTTTTTCGCTGCAATGCCCCGTTTCATGATCGGAATCCACATATTATGACTTCGTATTTGCTCCGTATTTTCGAGAGTAGGAATAGGCAGTTTTGAACAGTAGTTCACATAGCCTTTAGAAAATACCTCGGGTGTGTATTTCGACTCGTCACTGGCGCCGCGAAGTGGTGTTCTGTGCTCGCTGAAGACTCGATCCGAAGACTTCATGGCGTGTTTCATGCGCGCACTTTTTCTAGAACTGTCGCTTGAAATAGATGGGTTAGAGAAGCCGCTGACGACGCTGCCGTGGCGTGAAGTATGAACCTTTGATGAGTAGTACGCCATCAGTGTTCGCTCGTTTTCTGCTTTGCGCCGCTCCGCAGGAATGTCCATCAGCTCGTTTCGCATCACAGAAACGTAGTTACTGAGGAATGGCAGACCCATATATTGTTGGCTATATACGTCCTTGGTCCAGCCTGGAATTCCAGAAAGGCCACCTGAAGGTCCATTGCGAGCTCCGTTCAAGGACACTTCGCTGTTATCTGAAGAGTCTAGACCGCTTGAAACTCCAGAACTCATTAGAACTGAGTATTTGATTGATGGTATGCGGGTCTGCAACGGCAGGTATTGACCGAATCCTTGCTCCTGTTTATGGTAAGGGGCAGGGTCCTTTTAGCTCTGTTAATTCGATTCGAGATTGCTTGGTACCAAGAAATAATAAAGTCATGTGAGAGGAACGTTATGAACGACGCCTGGCCCAGTCCATCACGTCCAGAGATAAAGTACCTGTCTTCAATCAAGGATCAACGAAGTCGGCTCGCTCTCACAGCTTAGTATCTATGCACCTGCTAAAAACGGAGTTCGAGTTTAACGATTCTGTCGCTTTATCATTTAGCCGCCAGTCTTATGAAGATTAGCAAAATGATCAGATTACATATATCAATGCATATCTGTATATATACATGTATAGTCTGACTTTCACAGTAATGAACAAGAAACAGTATATTTGCGGAATGTTAATTCCTAAGACCCTTGAGACAAGTTACTTAAAATGTTCTTAACGAATCGGGCTTGTGTTAGCATATTTTATTGCCATATAGCTGCTGATCCTGTCTACGGGTGCTTCTTTGGGAGGCATTTCGAAGAGATATAAGTAAGAATACTCAGGTTTCCAAGCCAGGCCCTAGACCATAGCATCTGGCCGTATTTTGTTTCCCTGTCTCTATTGCAAGACCATGCTGAGCGTTGAGCCCCAAGAAGAAGCAACTCATGTTACGTAAATCCACCAGTACATTACATATATCATGATAACTTTGATCTTTTCGCAGTGCCGCGCCGAACAATAATTTAAGTTACCAAGAGGGCCTTGTTTCAAACGTTCCCTATTTATATTACATTATGTGCCTTCTAGTATCTATTGCATTATTATAATTGTTCCTGACTAAGTCCCTTTCCCTGTTTTTGATGATCTCACTGTGAGCTTGGGTATCCATCTTTATAACTGATCGCAAAGTTGGTGATCTGCGACGTTCGCTGTTTTTTGTTCTTGCCTTTATTAGGATTACTGCCATCTTTAGACGAACTACTCACAGGCACAATTTCGGACTGTGAGCGTTTCAGCCCTGGTTTACGTCTTTTGCTACCAGGCTCGCCCCCCATTACAGTTCCCCTAGTTGAGTTGAAAGAGTTTGCGTTCGTTACAATAATCTGAAATTTGGGCTGCTTCCGCGTTACTTTCTTGGCGGTATTAGGCATTGAATTCGAACGGGTCTCGCTCTTGAAAGAGCCCATTTTCGGCAGTTCTGGGATCCTTATTTGTGTAACGTCCATTTCATTGCAGCTCATGGGCTTTGGCGTTGGTGACAGGGGTAGCTTTTCCATGTCAAATAATCGGTCATCAATATTGTTCTGTTCGTCTTCGCTCGATCCATTATCATGGAATGGCATAGCCGGTTGATCCCCAACGAAACCAAGCTTATTTCGGGTTGATTTTGTAACAGAAGAATTCAGCTGGATTGTAGTGGGAGAAGACCCGCAATCACGTGCGCCTTGAAGGTCGTGATCGTGATCATCTGCAGCCTCGTCACCGTTTTCGGCCTCGGAGACAGCCAAGTTACGCCGGCTGAGACGATGGACTGATTCGTGTCTCTCTGTGCAGTTCGAACGATCGCCGTATGATGATGTGTCGCTTCTAGGAAGGAGTTGAACGGATTTGCCGAGCTTTTTTTGCGATAGAGATTTGTTATTACGAATCTTGGATGTCGTCTTTGCTACGTCTTTACGTGCCTTCTGAAAATCCACAAGTGCACTATTGGAGGAGGCAAGCAGCTTAGCATAAGGTGTCCCCATGTCTGAGAGTATTCGTTTGCCATAAGGCGTCAATGATAGGTATCTTTTGGATGGAGAAGACGATGACGTTGGCGCCAGCTTATCTTTGGAGTTGAACATGAGATTTACATCTATGCTTCTCAGCGGCGTAGCTGTATTTTGTATATTGTGTGCGCTACTGGTCTGCTCAGGCTTGTCGACAGTAGAAGTTCCGCCAGAACCGTTGAAAAACCTTAATGGGGTCTTTGCTGGCGTACGGTGCCACAAATTGAACCCCGCCGGCGATTCGAAGAGGAATTCTTTGAAGTTTTCCGGAGACGTGAGCATGAATTCGTTGCCCAATTGCAGAGCCGACGATGGTTGGACATTGACGTCGCTGAGCTTTGCAGCACCTTGCCCAGCGGCCAGCATGCTGTTCTCCATCATAGAATGGTTGTCGTCTTGCGCTGTTACTTCTTTGTCATCCGAGCCATCGGGACCATTACCATTACCATGTGTAGGTTGTTGTTGCTGTTGCTGCTGTTGTTGCTGGTGATGATGGTGCTGATGGGCTTGCTGATGCTGCTGCTGCTGTTGTTGTTCTTGCTGCTGTGAGTACGGGGTTGGGAATTGTGTGGTCGTAGGCATGGGGCTGGTGAACGCAAACTTCATGTTTTCGGAAATCACCCGGAAGAATGCTTCTTCCTCGCTTGTTGACTCCATTGCCGTACTTCGATGTTGTCAAGCTGAGAAAGGGTGCTTCTAGAGGTCTTTACGCTTAAGTTGTAGCGTGTTTGAGTTTTGAGTTGTGTTGTTTATTTGTGCACAATTTCAAAGTTCGCGAATGGCGGGTAATTGTAGGAGGAGCGAAATGTGAACAACGAAAAAGAAGATAAAAGTGAATAGAGAATAAGCCTCTGTATAACAACTGGCATGAACTGACTGACGGGAGGAATGCACTGCTATTCTTTCCGGAATGGACAGCTGTCGCTAGACACAAAAGTAAAATTAGAAATCACCAAATATATGAGCAACGATAATGTACAACTGCCGTTAATCTGAAGAGTGCGTCTATCAAGCGGTTCTTCACTTACTTCGGGCCGTCTTCAATTGCTAACCGTCACAAATCTGCTTTTGTTCTTAGCCGCAATTTACGGTGTAAAAGACTGTAATTGTCTCAGCCTTGACGTATGAAATTCCTGGTGACACACTAGGAAAAAATGACAGGATGGGACGTGAAGCCGGAAAGCGTGAAATTGATACGATCATAATAAGTTGTTCTGGTTGGATCCCAGCATGAGAATCGTACTTGTAGTGCAGAAACTCTACGTTTGCGCTAGCATTGGTTTGTGTTTTTTGAAAACTTTGACCTCTATCCTGGCACTGGGAGAAACGCTTCGTAGTTAAAGAGATGTCTCTGGCGCATGTACGAAGTACAGCAATGCCTAGTGCATCAAAGAACAATACACACTCGCTGTAATAAAAAGTGCAGGCGCAAACGAAATGCAGCAATTTGAAATGTTCGCTGTTACGGAAAATAATCATTTTCTTGACGAGGAGTTTGTAACTACGGGGTCACCGCAAGGTTCGCTGCTTCCCTCCATCTCCAGGACTCAGCAGATCGCGTAAGCGGTAGGACATCTTTTCGGAACTGCTGGATGCGCAAAGGATTTAAACTGCCAGTGTCGCTGAAGAAAAGAGCTCTTCTGAGTATACGTATATCATGATCTAGGATTGATTCGCGATGCGCTACCGCGGCACACAAAATTGGTTCGAGTAAATAAAACCGAGATATACACAAATAAATGCAATAATTCCAAATTCTACAAGCGCGTTCGACAAGGATATTATAGTGTCTTTTTGTAATTTCCACAACATTGCAACTGACGTTAGTGCCAGCTTCATGTCAGCTGGGTCTTCTCCGTCGCGACAGTTGAGCGAGAGCTTGGGCAAATTCCACATAAGTTCGCCCAAGTTCAAGCCATATGTAGAAAATGACGACTTTCAAGATTCAGAGTTCAATTCTCAGGTACAAGGCATCCCAAGTGGCAAAAGCTACGTTAGCAAGCTCGGAAATTGGTCAGTGAACTACGGGACTGTACAGCAACATGATGCCGACTCAGAAAATGTTGAGCCGCCGCAGTGGAAACAGTACATGCAAGAACAGGAAGAACGCCAGGATTTGCGCAGAAAGGCTTTCAAGGGACTCAAGCCTCGCGACGACCTTGTAGTCACGTCCTCGTTGAGCGATATATCGCTAATTCCTACCAATACTTTTAAGAACCGTGGTAGCAGGCCGCCAAACGTGGATTCTGAGCGCAGTGTTGTCCAGGACCGAGATTCAGCAATTGACACTGATGTGGATCCGGCTCGAGAAGCACTTGGAGTTTTCAACAATGTTCTGCGTCATCAGAGATCAAATTTCTTTACGGAAGAGCCGCAAGATCAGTCGGCCAGATCGGTATCAGAAGAATACGACTCGACAGGCTCTACTGGATCAAGCTCATCTTATGATTCATTTGACCCATCGGTATCTCCCAGCTTGCGTCAGCGTGATTCTGAGCAGCCTAAATTAAATTCAAATGGCTTCTCAAAGCCACAGAAGACCTCTCCGAGACGACCGTTGAAATTAATTACACCTGAAGACGCAGGAATGGTTTTCAATTACAAAGAGGGTGTATGGGATCAGCCATCTGCTGCGGTAGATGCTTCCACTAGCGGTGCTCAAGACGAGTCTTCGGAAGCCAAAATTGTATCCTTCAAGTTGCCGCGCACCAGACCCGACCAATCCATCATTGACGACACACCATTGTCAACCCCAAGGATGGATCAAAAATTCATGGCATATGATGAAACTGATAATTCTCAAAGTAGGTCCACTTCTGGTAAAAGCACCACCACAATGCGGACTGCCTCAGTCATGCCTGCTGACACGACCCATAACTTGGTTGATAATGTGACCAGCATTTCTGAGTTAGATACATCTTTTCGCATCGCACGAGGCGCTGTGGTGTCTGCATTGGTGGATACGATTCCCAGAAAAGAAATCTGGGAGCGTATATCTGAGCTGTCTCTCAAGCAAAAACATCTTGATAGTCTAGTGGGGCTTAACGATATGACACCGGCAGTCTCAGAACTTGACGTTTCGCACAACAAAATAAACTCTTTGCAGGGGGCTCCTGTCCACCTCGTCAAATTATGCTGCGCTCACAATCGAATTGGCTCTTACTGTCGATTGGACTCGCTAGAACATTTAGAGGACCTGGACCTTTCGCATAACCTTTTGTCCACTAATTTATCTCTTTTGGCGGGATGCATTCATCTTAGAAATGTCAATCTCTCTCAGAACGGCATCACTTCGTTGCAAGGATTATCAGAGTCAAGAGCAAGAATTGAAACCCTGAATATGTCACGTAACAGGCTCATCGGTCCACTCGATTTTGCAGAATTGGCTTCTTTGGATGCGCATAAACCTAATTTTTTGACATATGTGCGCGAACTTGATCTAAGTGGTAATAAAATCACGAGAATAAAGAATTTACATCTCTTGAAGAATCTCAGTGTACTGCGACTGGATGGTAACCCACTGGAATCGCTAGACGGTAATAGCAGTCGAAGTCTAAGAACACTAGGCGCTCTTGGCTGTTCTGCATTGAGGTCCTTAGGAGACTTTCCGCGGTTGCGTATTCTACGGGCAAGCGGAGAGAGCTTACAAATATTGAAACTGCCAGAAACACTGGAGCATTTCGAACTCGTGGGCGCGCCTTCGGAAGCTATTCCCTGGGGTAGTTTGCCACCAGCCCTCCGCAGACTCCGATTAAATCGAACAAACATTAATGAACTTCCGAAGCATTTTGCTGCACAGTGTCCTGGATTACAGTCTTTGCTGATTTCTGAAAATGACTTCAAAGGCTTTACAAGACTGATGGAAAGGTTGCCGGGGAACTTGCAGGTGCTGGACATCCGCAAGAATCCATTATCGCAGCTTCAGCAAGAAATAGATCGCGAAGCAATGACCGAAGCAATAGCTTTGGCCTTACCCACTCTCAAAAAGGTCTTTTTATAAACACGAATGTTTAGACTGCGGGAGAACATAATTCTATAGATAACAACAAGCGAATGCATGAACTAATGAAGGCTAAGAAGGATGAAACTTATGAGCTTGTGAAGTAAACTTGCGAAATTCTAGTCTTTCCACGCAGCTCTAGCGAGTTGTAGAGAAAAATATCGCAGAGAGATAGATTACTCAAAGCTACACGATACTGCCTGCTCAAGGCACCGCTTTCCCCAACTGAGGAATTTTGAGTTGACGACAAGACCGAGGCGGGCTCAGAAAGCGGATGTGATGCTCCGCGATATTGAAGTCTTGTGGGGCCAGCTTATTTTGTAGTTATACAAATGCACAGCGCGGAAATTTATAGACCTTTGACTTGTCGTTGTGCTATAATTTTTCACTACCGTAGTAGATTAAGCACTGCAGGGACGAGCTAAGTCAGGTTCGGTGATGGAAAGCTTGCCACCGCTACAGTCTAGACTACAAGCCTCCCAGACGTCATTTAGCGCGCATGTCTTATCTATATCACCTTGTACTATTCTGTCATTTCGGGACGACACACTAATATCACTCTCATCCCAGCAGGATTTCTAATCAGCGATAAATCAGTTAAGTGATGTAATAGGTCCAGCGACGCTGTTACAAATAACCTCACGGGGCTCACATCAGGTGCTGCAAAGCCGATACAATTAAGACAGCCTACCCCGGATTATTAACTACACACAGGGCGTCATGGGCCACCCTGGTCATCAAATGTCCTATTATCTTTTCAAGCCGGTTTTCTCAACACTTTCAAGAACAATCGCACTGCGTTCATCCTACCCTACCCGTCTGTTGTATCCCGCTTGTGGTCTCTGATACGTCCTCAACGCATTTCCACTTTCCCATTCACCGCAAAAAACAAAAGCGGGAGACGGAAAACCACCCGCTAACCACCCGCTCCCGCCGTCTCACACGAGCAGCTGCCGTCATCCGATTTGCGGTCGAAAGAGCCCGAACCATTACCTCGCTATTTGGCTCAACTAGGCAACGAATGACCTGTTTTGCAAGCGACCTTTGTTCTAAAGAATTTACAGATTCCGGGAGGGGCCCGTCCTTACCAGGCAATAAAGAGCGTATATAAAGCACAGCAAACAGCGGAAGTCAACAGTTCGAGTACAGAGAGACCAGCAGACACGGCACATCTTTCAGCCAACATCAACAACTCCGTTACAAGCCAGTTAATTGATTGATTTACCAGTATTGACGCTTGCAAGTGTATCTTTTTTTGAGCTTTTGTTTTTTTTCTTTTTCGGGGAAAATAAAGTTTTTAGGGATACCCCTTGTTTTTGTGTCAGCACAGCAACTGAAAAACGGCTGGGTATAAAAGGAGCAACGATATCAGGCTTCTGAGGATCCTCTTCGTTCGACATACACCAACAACAACTACAATAAAAACACCGTAATGCTCACGAAGACATTGCTCAGATCTGCGACCACGCAAGCCGTGTCGCGGTTCGGAATTCGGTGCTACGCGCAGCTTCCGCTGCGCGTGCCCGTCAAAATGCCCAACGGTATCGAGTATGAACAGCCTACGGGTCTGTTCATCAATAACAAATTTGTACGCTCAAAGCAAGGCAAGACGTTCGAGGTGATCAGCCCGGCAACAGAGGAGGAAATCACGCACGTGTACGAGGCACGTGAGGACGATGTCGAAGAGGCGATCCAGGCGGCAGACGCGGCGTTCAAGAGCGGCGTGTGGTCGCAAGCAGACCCACTGGTGCGTGCCAACGCGCTCAACAAGCTTGCTGGATACATCGAGGAGAACATTGACACTGTGGCGTCCATCGAGACGCTGGACAACGGTAAGGCTATCTCCAGCGCGCGCGGTGACGTACAGCTGGTGATCAACTACCTGCGGTCGTGCGCCGGCTGGTGCGACAAGGTCGACGGCCGCATGATTAACACTGGATCCACGCATCTGTCCTACACTTTGAGACAACCGCTTGGAGTGTGTGGCCAGATCATCCCTTGGAACTTTCCCTTGCTAATGTGGGCCTGGAAAGTCGGCCCTGCGCTGGCAACCGGTAACACGGTGGTTCTCAAGACCGCCGAGTCCACTCCCTTGTCTGCTTTGTACGTTTGCCAGTTTGTCGCTAAATCCGGCATCCCTCCAGGGGTGGTGAACATTATCTCCGGGTTTGGTAAGATTATTGGCGAAGCATTGACTACTCATCCTAAAATCAAGAAGATTGCGTTTACTGGATCTACCGCTACGGGCCGTCATATTTACCAAAATGCTGGCCAAAACTTGAAGAAAGTCACTTTGGAATTGGGCGGTAAATCCCCAAATATCGTCTTTGCCGATGCCGACATGAAGCAAACTGTTCAAAACATCATTCTAGGAATCTACTACAACAGTGGTGAGGTGTGTTGCGCCGGTTCTAGAGTTTATGTGGAAGAATCTGCTCACGACCTATTCTTGGAAGAGTTGAAAACGGCTGCGGAAGGTTTGAAGGTAGGCGATCCATTTGACGAATCAACATTCCAAGGTGCTCAAACTTCGCAAATGCAACTCAGCAAAATTTTGAAGTACGTGGAGATCGGCAAAGAAGAGGGTGCGACTCTAGTCACTGGTGGTGAAAGACTTGGCAACAAAGGTTTTTTCGTCAAACCAACGGTTTTCGGAGACGTTAAGGAAGATATGCGTATTGTAAAGGAGGAAATTTTCGGACCCGTGGTTACCGTCAGCAAATTCAGGTCAATTGCTGAACTGATTGAATTGGCCAACGACTCGGAGTACGGCTTGGCTGCAGGTATTCACACCACAAATATCAACAAAGCTATTGAAGTTTCTAACAAAGTCAACGCTGGTACTGTTTGGATCAACACTTTCAACGATTTCCACCACGCGGTCCCCTTCGGAGGATTTAACGCGTCTGGTATCGGTAGAGAAATGGGTTCGGAAGCGTTGGAAAACTACACTCAAGTTAAGGCTGTCCGTGTGAAGTTAACTTTGGAAGGGAAATCTTAAATTTTGAGAAAGAAGCTGTGGAAGAAGAGTATAGCGGGTCACCTTTCACCTCACTTACTTTCGAAATGAAACAGTGTGTAATGATGACATTTAAATATTCAAACGAGACAAGAATGAACAATTATTGATATGACATGATAAAATGACGGTTCGGTACTGAGGAACTTTTTCTTTGGTTCCGTGTATACTTTTTTTTCTCGCGCCTTCGATGCTATAGAGAAAAAGAACTCGGGTTCTGCTCGGACTATTCCATCCATCAAACCAGTCATCCACGACGATGAAGGTGAAATAAACGCGGGGTGAAAAAACACTCTAAGCCGCCAGTACAACGAGACTAGCCACATACACCCTCCTCTTGTTTTTTTGGTATAGTAACCTCTTCTTGGGGTCATACCGGTTTGTTCCGCCATAAAACTTATTCAATTGATTTCAAAATGATCTTGATCAACTATGCTAAAAAATCGTAACTTTGTGTATTTAATACAGATTGTCGCTGCTGTTTTAGTCTTCCTCCATAACCGAGATTTCCATCTCCTCTTCGAAGTCTGCGTTGGACCTGAGCGGAATTACTTTTCGTGACAAAAGATGCTCAGCATGCTCAGCTTCGTCAGATGCTTTGCCCACGGCTGTGGAAGCAGCTGTGGACCTGCCATTTGACAGCTGCTTGTCATTCTTCTCCTCCGTTTCACCCTTCTTCTTTGGTTGCTCCTGGCTCATCAGCATAATCTTGATCAAAAATATCGAAGTGAGTATCACTACGAAAACGGCCCCAACACCAAAGATCAATCCCTTCACTAGATCGTCTAGCATTATGAATTTCGAGAACAAAATGTTCATCAAGGATTCAGATACTTTTGATGCTTTGTCTGAGTTCATTGCTAGCTGTAGTTTTTCTGGTGGCTATTTATCCCTTTGAAATTTGGGTGTTGTGAGAGTAAAGTTTCTTAATCGCAATCGAACAATTTTGTCAGACAAACTAAAAAGCCTAATAATAAATTCCGCGGCAGAAAGTGATGTTGATAACTTGCGTTTAAGTAACGCTGATGATAAGGAGAACCTCGAAAACTGCTTGAAGTATCAGTCTCAGCAAACGCTCACTTGCTAGCATTCTCTATATCGCGAATACGAAACCCAGCATCAGGCTGCACCAGTGTACGAAAATTGTGTCAATTTTGTAGGTGTTTTCCTCATAAAAGGGTATTGATATTGAGACTGAGCATAAGAATCATGGGTGCCGGCACTAGCGTAAAATTCAATATTCCTTGATTTGCGTATTATACATAATTGTGAGATTTACCTTAGCCCAAGGATTTATTGTAGTTGTCTATCAAATGGCAGGCAGCAAGGACACCACATTTAAGATTTCAACGATGCGCCTTAAGAACAACAAAGTGAATCCGATCATGCCTCTACATCATCCGTTAATAGGCCGAACATGTTAGTCTGGGCAGGTTTAGAAGGCACCTCGGGCTCTTCTTCATGCACCTCATCCGCCATAATGTCGGATTCTTCTTCTGTGGGCTCTTTCTCCGCATCATCCTTCTCTTTGTTTGCTGAAGCGGAGATGTCCCTGCCGACCAACTTCGCCAGATCTCTTCTGATACTTTCATTAGTACTATCCCAGCCTGCTTTCCGGGCTGCTTGGACGTACTTGGCTCTCGTTTTCGCTTTATCAACTTTCCCGTCTAGTCTACTGGAAATATTCAAAGCTCTCTCGATTCCTTGGCTGTCCAAGGTATCCAGGACGCTTTTTTTGGTGGTTTTTTTGGCGATTTTGCTACCAGTTTTGTCCTTCTTTTTCATCTTAGCTTCAAGAAGCTGTTCATTCTTTGAAGCAGTTCTAATGAGTTTGTTGGTCAAATCCAAATTCTGCGCGCGCGGAAGTTGTGCTAGCGTCTGTGCCTCCATATCCTCGGCTTCACGTCTACGAGACGCTCTCGAATGCTTCGAAACTTTTTTAACCATCCTCAAAGCGCTTGAAACTGGTATCAATAGCGATTACTTTACAGCAATGGATAGTTTCTTCAAGCTCATCGCATGCTTATTGTTCCATCAATAAATTTTCAACGCAGTTGTATTGTCATGTGACCTGTGAGCCGTGGTAAGTTACGCGAGAGAAAAGCTCGACTAGATGGTCAACTAAACAGGTTGCGAAGGATGTACATTCCTCCACTTAACCCTGCTAGTGGTGGTCTGTTAGAAAAGTGAGTTTGCTCCGATTTGTTTCACTCCCAATCTGCGGATCTACGTTCCATTACGGATATGGTTTGAGGGTTTCAAGATGTGGTACAATTTGAAAACGGTATTTACTAGCCGCAGCAGCCGTCATAAAAGCATGAACAATTAGAGTTATTGATTTCTCAATTCATTGTGACCTAGCACACTAATCTGTGCCACTTTCGCAAGCATGACGTTTCAAGTCATACCTTAAAATTATACGTCAAGTACACTTGATGATCAGTTCTTTAGACTCATACACGTAATTGGAAGAGCAAGTCAAAACCACCATTTGCGAATATAAAGCAATTCAATCCAGCATCGAAAATCTACTTCAAGTAACCACCAGGCCAAACCGCATAATCAAATAATTTAAAGTAACTTTCTCTTAAGTGTTGATCAACTACTAGAAACCCTTCGCAAATCTCTCCTCCATGAACTGTAGCATGTTACCTTATTCTCGGTATTCTTCACGTCATTCATTCCTTTGGCCACAACATCGACTACTTTTTCACAACTTGAAGACTGTAGCCGACGGATACTGCAATTCTTTCGGTCGTTAACAGAAATAACTATGCCTATAGCCATGTGAAACCAAAATCTTGTGCGCCTCTATAAAATGTTCGATTGCAGGGTTAGTCTAGCCATCTAAACATTGAGAGAAGAGTAATCACAACTCTCCGGTATTTCGGACTTATTATCTGATCAGCACTATGAGATTTAGAGTTTGTGGTCGTGTTACGTTTGAAGCTGGATGAAAGCACTGGGCTCATTTCTGAGTACCAAGGTTGTGGCGTGAGAAAATTCGGACACTTATCAAGTCTATCAACGATTATCCAACGGAAATTCAAGCGTACCTTTAGCGTATGGGAAATATTTTGTGAGAGTTTCCGCTAACAAAGTAAAAGAACAGCTACCTGCTCGCTAGCGTCAAACTTTCGAAGCACTAGTGTCAATTACTTATTATATCACGCGAAACCGATAATTGTAACCCATCGTTCAAATACTAGTACGCTGAAGGAGGTACCTTTCAATTTGTGAGTGTTGAGTTATTACTAATTATCCTCGCCTATTTTGATACTTCTGTAACTCTCCGAGTCAATCGCAGGCTTCTGACTATGCTATCATATTCAGCTCAGATATTCCGACGGGATAGAATAATATTGTAGAGCAATGACATTATTGGCGACAAGCTCATTTTGGCTTAAGAATGGAAAATTCTCCAAGACTTAAAAGAGGAATCGGGAGCCGTGGATATTGTAGTTCTATTAAGTTATCCTCCCTAAAACTTTTCCACGTCGTTTTAAGTCACTAAAACGGGGTGGTCTCGAGGGTTCATAAAACCGATTGTTTTCTTTCCGAAACGAAGAGAGCGTCCGTTTTGCCTCATGGTCGGGGCTGCCGGAGAATTGCTTTACCTAGGCGGCTTCAGATTTGTGGTATGAAAGCACTCGGGAAGCCCTTCGCCCACATGGTCCCATTCTTTATAAATCCACCTGTGCTAGTTTATTGCGGTCAAACAAGAACTTTAATCCGTCCGCTGTGTTCCATATATCATGTAAAAAAGATGACATCTTTATACCACAATAACTGTGAGCGCGTTCTGCTATATGCTGAACTCTTTCTATGATGTACAGTTGATCTTTGGGGTCTCGCGTAAAAGCGCCAGTAATTACGATTGTCCAGGATAAAATGCCCCAAATTTGATGATCAGCAGGAACCTTTTTGAACAAATTAATAATTTCCTTGGTTTGCATTTGAACTTTAGGACTAGTGACGTCAAATGTAGTGTAGTTCAATATCTTTGAGGCAAACAGGTCACAAGTCTTCGTGACTAGCAGGCCGACCATTGAAGTGACTCTATAATTAAACCATTGTAGGTCATCTATTTTCTGAGCGGGACTTGGCTGTGTATAATATATGCACATGTTACGCAGTTGCAGTACCTTTTTGTGCCATTTTGGTTCCAAGGGCATTTGAATTCGTGCTATGTAGGACAATTTGGCCAAAATTTCAAAAGTGTCCAATGATGGCCCTAGCAGTGGATTGTTCATCCATTGGTCATGACCCTCTAGATTGTAGACGGGACACTTTAGAACTAAACTCAATGCTCTAAAAACAGCACAGGGATTAGGTAAACATGAGATGTCTCGAGCAAACAATATTGAGATCGAGTATTGGTATATGAAGCTTTCGATAAACATCCTTTCTTGAGGTTGAAGAACAATACTCTCGCGCAAGAGCAGGTCAAGTAGCGGATCATCAAACAAATCTGTCGAAGTAGCATCGTAGTATCTTTCACGAATAATGAAGAAAGCTTTAGACAAGTGCCATATGGAGTTGTCGACAGTTCCCGTGAAAGAGTTCTTGTCTCGAATGCATAATAATTGCAAAGCAGCAAAAAGCCAGTCGTCATCTGCATAATTCTCGGCCTGCTCGATGTAATCGAGAATCTGGGCTTTACAGTTAATGTAAAGCTCATCGCTTAGCTGCTGGTAACGCTCTAAATCACACCAAGCCAAATATGTTGCACCGCAGCATATAAAAACATTTTTAATTAGTGCGTTTTTGCTCGCTTGAGGCACGAAGGTGGCATCCGTGGTTAAGGAGGGATGCGTATACTGTGTATCAAGCTTTGGAATAAAGCCTTTCGCACAGCAGTAAAATAAAAACTCCTGGAGATTGATGCTATCCAAGTCCGCATCAGTCACTTCGTCACGTCGCCGGTAACGTCTCAAGAGATCTTCAAAAAACGTATGCTTTTCATCGTACCCAAAGTTTTGCGCGCTATGAACTTCCGGATGAATTATCAACGCATCGGTTGGAACTTGAACTAGAGGAACTGTGCTTCTATTCAAGTGCATATCAATTGTTCTGTCCACATAAACGCTATTCAGAAAGTCAATACTAATGTCATGTAATGGATCGAGAGATTCTGGGATTCCATCAGACTCACCCAGGCCAGCTTCTTGATACTTTGAAAAGTCGTCACCCATTGTGAACGCTAAGCCTTCGTCTGCGGAGGCCTCCACGAATCGACACTTTTGCTCATCATACTTTGTCAGAACACTATTTTCGGCTTTAGAGTAGTTTTCAAATTGCCAGTGAACATTTTTATCGGGATGGTTGTTGGACCGGATGTCAGTGCACTGTATAATATGGAACTTTGTTTCCTTACCTTTCTCTTTTCTGCAAAACTCATCCTCCGGCTCGGAAGTTTCAGTCTCCTCCAGCAACAGCGGGCCTTGCGGTGCTTCTCTTCTCCGGCGACGTCTTCTTATACCAGGGCACTGAGGCCATTCGCAAGGCAGGAAGTTCCGCTCGCAGCCTTTGCACACCGGTTTCTGCTCGTCGCATTTTTTCCTGCGTCGACGGCACGTCAAACATCCTGTGGTAGATCTCTTCTTCATCTCTATTATCGGCCCGTTCTTTCTTCTAAAGCTTTTCTGGAGGGGCAGGAGGAGCGCGGCTATCAATTAAACCAAGCTTTATAAGGCAATAGGTCTTCGTAGTATTATCTAATCCTATCGCGTGCGTTCCTTGCAAGCAATTCGAATTGAGTATTACAAATGCTGCGGCGGTGGCTTCACCACCTTTATTCTCCGCATTGACTCATGATAAGTGACAAAAACTTTGAGATGAGCTTGAAGAAGAGCTTCTGAATGAGTAATAATAACAAAAATAGTTTACGGAGCGGAAAATCGCTGAACAGATTTGGGAAGGATACAATGTCAAGATCGCTGACACAAACATTGACTAGGAGGCTGGTGCCACTAAGAACCAATTGTAAGGTAAACTGTAGAATACTGGAACGCTGAAAAGATTGGGGGCTTTACTAGCTTGCATGAGCCGAGCGCTGATAGGACACACTGAACCACGATAAATAGGTCTAAAGACACTTGAGTCGCACTCAGCAAGCCAATTTTAGTTCTATTAGATGGGACGTGTGTATCCCATACTGTACATAAAACAAACGCTCATACTTAAGGTAACTGCAGGCTGTTATCAGGACCCTTTAGTATAAAGGGTTCAGTCTGAAGTAAATTTCAAATAGTAAACTACGCAGAAACAATGAACTTGGCTATCTGGGCTTTCAAGTGAGGACGCAGCGGTTCGTTTTCAAGAGCTTAGCTCATATGTGTTTTTATGACAAAAGTTGACTGAAAATGGGAATTGGACGTAATAACAATAAATAAATTTAGTTCAGCATAGTAGCCTTGAATGTATCTGAATTACTTCACCCTGAGCATTTGTGCCATGCAGGTTTTGTATGAGCCTTGATGTCGCAAGCTATCGACTACCCAATGTTGATTCCAGCAGCTCACCTCGTACACCCACGGATGATGCTATTTCATTCACACACAATGTCATCGAACCCTGTCAAAACGTGAACTAATTTATCTTTATTTAACCTGTATAAAACATAGTATCATCAACTTTTTATTACTTAGAAGACGTCACCTTGGTCGAACATGGCGTCGGCAACTCTGATGAAACCAACCAAGTTGGCACCCTTGATCAAAGATGGCAAAGCTTCGGCATTACTTTCGTTGGAGTACTCGCGAGCAGTTTCCAAACAGTCGTTGAAACAGTTGACCATGATCTTCTTAAGTTCTTGGTCGACTTGTTCTCTGGACCAAGTCATTCTTTGAGAGTTTTGAGCCATTTCGAGACCAGACACGGCGACACCACCCATGTTGGAGGCCTTACCAGGAGCGTACCAGACGGCAGGTTCAGAGGCTGATTTGGCGGACACACGGTCGCCTTCGAAAATATGAGCGGCTTCAGCGGTGCAACCCATGTTGGAACCTTCAGCAACGAACTTGACACCAGCGGCGACCAAAGCCTTAGCTTCGTCGCCGGAAACTTCGTTTTGAGTGGCACATGGCAAAGCAACATCGACCTTACCAACTAGAGTCCATGGACGGGCACCGGCAACGTATTTGACTTGGTTGCTGGAGAAGGCAGAGAACTCGCCGATGATTTGTTGCAAAGTCTTGAATTCAACCTTGGCGCCGATGATGGCCTCAACCTGTTCAGCGGTGATACCAGATTCGGTAATAATAGCACCCTTGGAGTCGGAGAGAGACACAACGGTACCACCTAGCTCGATGACCTTCAAAGCGGCGTATTGAGCAACGTTACCAGAACCGGAGATGGCGACACGCTTGCCAGCAAAAGATTCCTTACCCTTGGTGGCATAGTCGATCATGGCCTGAGTGTAGTAGACCAAACCGTAACCAGTGGCTTCTGGTCTGATCAAAGAACCACCCCAGTTCATGCCCTTACCGGTCAAAACACCTTCCCAGGAGTTTTTGAACAACTTGTAGGCACCGAACAAGAAACCAACTTCACGGCCACCCACACCGATGTCACCAGCTGGCACGTCGGTGTCCTGACCGATGTGTCTGCTTAGCTCTCTCATGAAAGAGTAACAGATTCTTCTGATTTCGTTGTTGGATCTGCCCTTCAAGTCGACACATAGACCACCTTTACCACCACCTAGCGCCTGGCCGGTCAACGCATTCTTGAAAATTTGTTCGAAACCCAAGAACTTGAGGATCGACAAGTTCACGGTTGGGTGGAAACGTAGACCTCCCTTGTATGGACCCTTAGCAGAGTTGTATTGCACTCTGTAACCGGTAGCGACTTCTTGGTCACCCTTGTCGTTCTCCCAAGTAACTCTGAATTGGATGATTCTTTCTGGGACGGAAACGATAGGCAAAACCTTCTTGTACTTAGGCTGCTTGTCGAACAAAGTCGAGTCTTGCAAGGAAGTGACGACTTCCTCGTAAGCCTGTTGAAATTCTGGTTCGTGAGGGATTGGGGACATTTTTGCGCTGAACTGTATGTATGTACGTACAATTTAAACAAAATCAAGACTTCTAATGATACATGGCGACTACATCGTGCTCATGCTCGCTTTTATACAATCGTCTCGCAACTGGCTCACGAGCTCCTCCATCGAAAATTTTTCAAACAGGACACACTCAGACACATAGCGTGTGTGTCCCCCGCCTTTCGTTGTTCAATCTTGATTCACCTTAATCTATTTCCTTCTTTTTCACCCAATGATACGTAGTCTCAGCTGTGTGAATATCGACATTTTGGCGCATTCCAGCGTAATTAGCAAGGCAAAGATTAGCCACCAAATTACGCAAATTTTCGGGTGCCGGAGAAATAGCCAATCAGATAGCTGAACGAGCTTCGATAAGCTGGCAAAATGGCGGAAAGAACACCCGGCTCTCGCCGTTTAGTGCAGTAAGCAAGTCAAAATACCGGTACCGGCGAGATGCATGAAAATTTTTATGGAAAGAAAGGAAGAAAGCAGAGGGCCCACAGCGACGACAGGCTGATGCGTATGTATGAGGTAGGCTGAGGGTGTCTCCGAGAGGGAAGTGGTTACGGTTGTGGAGGTAAAACTTGGCGCAAAAGATGCCGACACGCAAGAAGAAACATTGCAAATTACGCTCGTGGATAGTAGTTGCGGGTGTGTGGGTCGCTATGCACGATTGTGTCGCGCTGTAGCGAGCGATAGTAGTCAGCATGAGAAGCTTAGACAGGCGCTTGATGGGAGAAACTGTACAAATAGGTGTGTATATTTATATATGCATAAGTAGTGTTATGGAATGTTTGCGAGCATCAACAAGTAATTGATCAGAAGTCGTTGTTACTTGGTGAGTAAGCAGTAATACGATCTCGCGCGAGGGTTTTGCGATGCTACAACGTTGTTCAGTAACGCCAACTGCTTGCTTCCGAATTTTCGCTACATTTGTTTTTGTACTCACTAACTGTTTTTTGAGTAGCGGTTCTGTCTCGTTTTTCCAGTATACCAACTGCTGAGTAGTGCCACAGTCTTGTTTATTACAGCTACTCGCTGACGCTCACAACTTTGCAGTGGTGCAAATTAGTAGTTTACTAAGAAATACCGCAATGCTGTTTGTCCAGTGGTGATAGAATCATGTTTAGAAGGTTATGCTACTACCTGGTTTCTTTAGACACGCCAACTGCATGATCTCAGAAAATTCGTTGACCAGGTAGTGCTACAATCCTGTTTACCAAAACCGCTCGCTGAGGCTAACAAATGTGCATTAACGCCACGTAATGTTTTCCTGAAATCTTTCCACAGCACTGCTTATCGAATAGCGAAATATATCTGATTGAAAATAACTGAGTGATGTAAATGATGTGATGTAAATGATGCACTGATTCGCGTTCTCCAAATGAAAACTAATACTCTGGGAGACGATAAATACCCTCGAGCACTGAAGCTTTCACATCACCAATAGAAATGATAAGCGAGGAATTAAAGTGATTTCAAATAAAAGTGTGGAAGTTTTTATCAATTAGCGAGCGTAAAGGATGAAGTAATCGTTGCGCCAGATAGCAGCCGCTCTCGTTTTTCGGGGATGTGCCAACGTTGCGCAAGATACAATCTGAAGGACAGCTACAAAGTTGCAGCACCTCTTGACAGCTACAAACCTTCTGCACCTCTTGACAGGCGACAAATTTTCATAACGCAATTCAAAAGCGGCTCCTTAGCCGACACCCTGTGGGCGAGCGTTAAGCCATGAAAGTGACACTTCGAGTCACCTATGCACGCGAAAACTAATGCGAACTAAATAAAAATGCGATGCCAAGATTAATTTTCGCCGCGGGCTTATTTATTTGCCTACTTCCGCTCATGGAGCGACCCTGACGCACTGCGCGCAGGAAAATCCTGTGTATCTAAAAAAATCACCAATTCCCAGTTATATCTATCCTTATTACAAAATTACTTTGATTATTTACAGTCGTCAATTCATTAGATTGCCATGTGCGATGGCAACGCGTCTTTGCAATGTCACGCTGCGGTTTCGCCCGATAGCTGGCGCGGCGTACCGTGGTGGTCCACGTCAAGCTCGTCGTCATTCTCTTCTGGAATTGATACCAACAGCAGGTTTCCGTTAGATGGTTTGGCCATGTCGCCGTCACGTGTTAGCGTGTAATGGCTTGGTCTATGCAGCTTGACGGTAGCGTAGTTCTCCTCAGGCTCGCTAGCACTGTCGTTGTAAAAGTCACTGTCGCTGTCGCTGTCATTCTCGCCGTCGTCCTCTTCGCTGTCACTGTTGTATTCGTAGACCGTTGCCCTGGGAGGCGCGGGTAGCGAGAAAGTCACGTGCTGCGGTTCGATCACGTAATCGTTGTCGCTGTCGCTATCGTCGTCGAACTGTCCTTCTTCGTCGTCGCTTTCGTACTCGGCGATCTGCGATTCTTCCACATCTTCGTCGCTTTCATTGTCGTCGCCCGCCGCATTGGGTTCCTGGAGTGTTCCCATTACGCGGTCCAGCAAGTTGGCGTGGCCTACCAGCACACGCAGGTTTAGTTCTGTGTTCTTGGATTGAGCTGCGCAGCTTAGCAGCTTTGTGCGCGCCTGGCTTGCCAGTGCGTATCGTTGGGTAGTTGTGTTGTATTGTGGACTTAGCATTGTGAGTGAGTTGCTTAGTTGTTGTCTTCCATCAACACAAACAATTCCTTACCACTCACCACCCATCGTTCTTATATCCAGAGACAGACTTTGTAACGCTTCGGCTAATTTGTCATTAACGCTTAGTTATTGCATTGCTCATCGCGCTCCGCTGTGCTTCCGGCACCCGCGGACCGGAGATTATCAAACTTTTTTTCGTTTCCCACCTATTTGAAAGCATCTCATCATGCGGGACGGATATGACAAATTAAGAACGGCCGAACTACAAGAGCGGATTGAAACCGCAGCGGATCCGCAGCCATAACGAGAGAGCGCGGAGAACGCTTCAGGGGACCAGATAAGTGATGGGATAACTAATAGTCACCCTGGAGGTCGTAACGAACGCAGAATTTGTAATTACAGCTGCGTTTTGAGAAAACTTGGCACGGCGTCTTGTGAAGCCTTGGCAGAGTAGATTATTGACAAGAACACGGTTCAGAGGAAGGGTAAAATGGTGCGCAATCCAGCGGAGCGCTTCCGCCTCGTTTCGTCGCAACGATGAACATAATTGGTAGATCAGCTGTGCCGTGTTCAGTTGACGTTCCGAACCCGTCTTTTTTTCCCAGCGAACGGCCGAAACTATATTATTTATTTTTTTTGGGTTTTTATTTTTTATTTTTTCTGATTTCCTTGCTTAAGTAATGGTAACCGGCATGCGGAAGCTAAAATATCAACACAGGTGCAGAACGGATATTGGCGGGTGGCGGTAGAGATTCCGGAAGCGAAGGAACGCAGTGCAGGGTAGCAAGCGTAGGAAAACACTTTTTTTTTTTGGTTTTGGTTTTTGTGTTTTGAGACTTTCGTCGAGTGCGAGCAAACTGCGGGCGGTAAATAATGTCTACGGAACCTGATGGGCGTTTGCGAATAGCGAGGCAGCTGACAAGCTCTAGCGGACTTTATGTGGGTACCAATATATAGCTTGTTTGCTACAAGCGTTGGAGGCTGTTTACCCATGACAGATATTGTAGTGGTACTAAATTAATATGAGTGCTGATAGACAGTATGAAAAGCCCATTAGAGGCCTTGAACATTTTACCGGAGGTCTCAAGTAATCACAGAGATACAGTCAGTGGCGACCCCGCTAGTAGATATATCTTAGTGTGCTGTATATGGTTTTTGCGCTAGGCAGCCGGAATGCACTATGAAATTGTACGAACCAAACACCCAAGAAGCTTGATTGGAAGCTCGATTCGAGAAACGGCTCAGCGCCACTATTTGTGGAGATTTGTGCCATTATAGTAGAGCATAGAGTGCGATAAGGCGACGTGGCGCTCGTGCAGACTCTTTTCGCAGCACGTTACTGCGGTACGAAGCGGGTTGTCTCTTATTGTGATGCCCGCAATAATAGAGACATTGGCTCCTTCGGCATTGCTGGAAGTGCAGAAAAATATTCAAACAGCGGGCTTCGAGAAAGCTTAAGGAGCGGCACATTCGGTAACGCTTGCTAGCATATTTGTTTAGCTCTTCCGTAATCTAATGATTAAGTTATTTCTGGATGAAGGTTGTAAATATGAAGTGATTGAGGCACAGCGGTATCAAACGCGTAGGTCCCGTTGAGCTTTGAAAAGCTATCGTCACTATCCAGACCACTTATAGATCTCTTTAGTACCATCTGGTATCATTTAGCGCTATCATTATATTAATATCACTTTATACTATTGTGTCATTGTGCAACTAGACGCTGTAAACATCCACACCCAGACAGAGATCTACATGAATTTCAACATTTGCTGAAATCCTATAGAGCGTGTACGTGCCCATGTAGCCAGAGTTTGATACTCTATGTTACCGATCCTAAATCTATTTCTCCGAGATTATTCCCAAGACACTTTGTGCATTGAACCGGATGGACATCCATCTACGGTTTGTACGACACTTCAGCAGTCACGGGATTTCAGATTCTCTAAAAAAATCAGATAAATCGAGTTTAAGGCGTCTTAACGGGATTAATACCATAAGCAATAATTGTTTTTGTATATAATTTACCATGAATGAATGATGTTCAACTTTTTGAGGTCTTGAGCTCACAGAAAAACAAATCACGTGCCACGGGGTTTACGTGAATAATCCTTCAGTCCTTTCGGAGCTTCCGATAAGCTCCAAAAACGTCGAGGTCAGCGGCTGTCAGAGATGGTAATGAAATTGAGTAAAAGCCGATCTGAAGCTCTTCAGGGTTCGATTCTTACTAGTGACAGTATAGGTTTCGGATGGAAGGGCGAGATTAGACCTGTCTCAGTGTGAAAGACAAACCCATATAGCTGATGGGAGACCTATAGCGCTTAGTAGTACGCTCAGAATGGGGTGTTGTAGCCTTACCAAAGAAGTGAAAAAGTACTTTATTTCATTTTATCTTACACAGTCTTGACCGAAGTTTCGTGCATAATATCGACCGCGTTTTCAATAGGCATGAGAATTATATGCTTGGAGGATAACATCAGCTGGTTGCCAGGAATTATAGCTCCTTTTTTTAACTGAATATTTTTACAAATGATACTATGCGTGCCTACTACGACAAAATGAAACTGCATAACTCTCTTGACGCCAAAAATGTTTTGAAAAGTTGACGCATGTAAGCAGTACCGGCGTCAATATACAGTCTCATTCAGAAATGGCTATTTTCAAGTACAGATGGACTTCTCACCGATCTGAGTCTCTAAAGCAAGAAGTAAAGTGCTCAGCCAGTTAACACCGAAGTATCTCAATATCGTACACCTTGGCGCTCGTTTATGCAAGTACGAGTTCGACATTTAAATGACCACATATTTCATAAATCGAATCCTTGAACATGTTTCAAAGCCCCAAAGAGATCTGCTAATAGATCTTGAGCATTTTCGAGTCCCACCGATATCCTCAGTAGAGCTTTATCAATACTCGAGTCACTTAAAGATCTCCACTCAATCAAGGATTCCACACCACCTAATGAAGTAGCGTGCTGGAATATATGGAGCTCTTTTATGACTTTGGGGCATTGGGCCGGTTCTTTCAGAATGATGGAAAAGACAGGGCTATAGCCTTCCTTATTCTGAGACTTGACATAATCATCAGTTTGCAAGCTCGCGTGCCGAATACTAGCCAAAACACCTGGGACTTCTACGGCATGCTCCTTCAAAAACTTTACCAACTTTAAGCAGTTCGCGGATTGTTGTCTAACTCTAACCTCCAGAGTGCGCAAAGAACGAAGCAGCAAAAAACTTTCTAGACTTGCAGGTATAGTGCCCATAATCATACGCTCTTTTCGCATTTCCACTGCTTGCTCCGCATTATCAACACATACTACTCCGCTGAGCAGATCTGAGTGGCCACCGAGATATTTTGTTCCTGAGTGCAAGATGATATCTACACCAAGATCCCATGGGTTTCGAAGTGGAGGTGGAGCCAAGGTAGAATCGATTAAAATAAGACCACGTTTTTTATGAACTCTTTTGACCAATTCAACCACGTTACTGCTTTCTCCATACGGGTTTGAGGGATCCTCAACATGCACCAAATCTCCCATGCTACATTTTGTTTCGATCTCATCGAATGACAAAATCTGCATTCCACTTGTTTTAGCAAAGAGCTTCGCGGCTAATTGACATCCGTGATAGCAATCGCTAATAAACAGCCTTTTAGGGCAAATATGAGTTAGAACCGCGTAGTAAGCTGATAAACCCGAAGCATAGGCCACAGCAAAACCTCCTAAAATCGATGTGAGCACGGTTTCAAGACGATCGGCATTAGGGTGACTTTCCCTTGAGTAAACTGGTAGTTGCTCACTTTCGGTCAATCCGCTTACCTCCATGGAGGCGGTTAAATTATCATTGTCGTATCGAAATGTTGTGGATACATTAATGGGCGAAACAACATCTGTCACTCTATTTAGAATATCATCAGCATGGATACACTTGGTGGTGAAATTGCTCATTTACTTTCGTCCTTACTTTGGGGAGCCAGGGCAAGGGGTAGTTTTGAGACCTTTGCCCACCTTTCGAGAAATCTCAGGACACAACAAAAAAGTTATTTTCAGACCTGGATTTTGATAAGAAGGTTTAAGTAAGCAGATAAGAAGATCCAAAGTTCAAAATTAAAAAAAATATAATTAAACTTGAATATTGTTTTCTATGCAGGATATGGATGGCTACTATTACGTCCATGATCAAAGAAAAATAGTTGTTTTTCTTCAAATGTATTCAGACGTTTCTTTGAACGACACAGCACATTAGCCGAGGTATAGGTTATTAACGCTTGGGACAGCCGCTCTCGAGCCGCTCTCGCCGCCCGATTGCTATATTTATCAGCTAGGTACTCATAGTAAAAGCTCCATACGAGAGCCGCTAAAGGCCGCTAAAGGCCGCTAAAGGCCTCTAAAGGCCGCTAAAAGCCGTTAAAAGACGGCAAATTATATACTTCGTGGTAGGACCGACTAGCAAGGTTATTAAGACGTGGCGTACAATGTTAAACTCATTATCCTATATAAGAAATTGAATTGGTTCGAAAACCACAGAACGTGAAGGTTATCCCTATTGGTATTACTAGCACTGGTTTTGCCGTGAAGAAATGTCTAATTCAGATGGTTGGGGCAAGCATGCAGGCGCATACCGCTCAAACACTAAGTCAGGACCTCCAAGGGATTCTGTGAGAGCCATACTTGCAAAAATAGACTCTCTTTTACCTTTTGAAGAGGCCACTTCGATTTTAGACAATGGGTGCGGTACCGGAATCGGCATCGAAGTACTCATTGAAGAATATTCAGATCGTTTTTTGAATTTGCCTAGAATAGTCGCTGCCGATTTGAGTCCTGGTATGGTAGAGGCGGTAAAGCAAACAAAAACATCGAACGAGAGTAGTAAACTGTGGAAAAAAGTTGAATTTGGAGTTTGGAGTGTGGACGATATGTCTGCAGTCAGCGACAACTCATTCAGTCACATTATAGCCTCCCTTGTAATGTTCTTCTCATCCAAACCCGAAGCAGCTTTCAAAGAGGCGTATCGCGTACTGGCGCCTAATGGGGTTATTGGGATGACTTCTTTTAAGGAAAATGAATGGATGAAACTGCTGAATGTTGCCAAGAAAGTGCGCACTGATGCAAAGGAAGCGCCAGGGCTACCCGCTACATGGGCTTCAGAAGGATGGATTAGAACAAGTTTTG
Organism: Lachancea nothofagi CBS 11611; assembly: GCA_900074755.1. Lineage (NCBI taxonomy): Eukaryota > Fungi > Ascomycota > Saccharomycetes > Saccharomycetales > Saccharomycetaceae > Lachancea > Lachancea nothofagi. The sequence continues at coordinate 43,457 of LT598446.1, read as the reverse complement.
AAAAAGCAAGATTCAGGGACATAGAAGTCAAGGAACTGAACGTGCATGTTGAACTTAACGAAACCCGTCCATTTGCAGAATTCTGTGTCCGGTCTGACAATCCAGTTATGTCGTCAGTATTCGAAAATTTCACGGAACAAGAGAAGGATCTTGCTGTTCACTTGATTATAGATCATCTTGATGAAAAGTATCCCCAGAGACCGGCCAAAATGCCGGGTGTACTACTAGTGTCCAGTGCTAGAAAGTGATGAATCAGCAAATATGGACTAGCCATCAGTCTTATATGAGCTGACAGTTTTCGGGATTCTGAAATTCTGAGATTCTTTTCACTTTTTTTATAAAGTGAGTTGCAACTGTTGAAGTCTAAAATATTGGGTCGGAGCATCATAGATTAAGGACAATCTGTAATTTTTTACATTTTTATCGTTAAGACTCTGGTGGGCTCAACATCTCCTGCCCAGGTTTGATTTCAAACTTTTACAGCAGAAGAAGATCATTAAAAAGAGGATGCTGTGCAGGTCAGTTAAAATCTGAAATGGCTCGCCCCCATCTCTGTTTTTTTTTAACAACCTAGGGTTCACCTTCACTTGACAAACTGGATTGGAGATCATTTCAACGGGTGCTTAATATCTAGCATTGCTTTTTAGAGCTAAAGACACCTTTATTCTTCTGGTTCGTTTCAAGATATGACTAAAGACCTCCAGGTTGTCTGGCGTCATAGCGCACTGGAGCATTCGCCGAAGTTCCGAATAACCGAAAGACAGCACTAGGATTTGAAGTCAACCGAACCCATAAACAATCAGCTTTCATATAACGATTATTACTGAATATCGTGGCTTCTTTCAATCATTTGAATGGACCACGCTGAGGAAATTTGAATAAATACGGGATCTATTCGACGAACGGAGAATACATCATACCTAAATCGATTGATGCAGTTTGACTTGAAGGCTTCCTGGAAAATTATTTAAGTCGATGTCTTCAAATCTACTGACTTTTTGTCGAACAATCTATACATCTTTGCTCAATGCCCGGTCTACGGAAAATTCTTGGCGTGCTGAAGGGCTAACATGACCTTTTCAGTTGTCGTTCTGCTCTATATAAAAGCGGTTTTCCCATAGCTTTCCATCTTTCAAAAAGTTCCTAGGATTTGGCTACATTTGCCAATCACCTTAACTTATCATCTAAAGAAGTAGTGTGCAGCAGATATAAGTCGTTTAATATCAAATCATACGTAATACTTCTTATTATTGAAGTTTTGACAGACAAAAAAATGGGAAATCAATTTCCTTGAAATTTTGGGATCCTATCAAAGTTATGGAATTCTATCAAACATTCACGATGAAAATTGAAAGAGCTGCGAGGAGGAGGGACGCCGAGCATTTAGACATGTAACTAAAATATATATATATATATATATATCCATATATATATCCATTGAAAAATGCATTGCAAACAGCTACTTTGTTCTTTTCAGCTCTATCATAGTGAGTAGTTGCAAGACTGGATCAAGGACCTTCTTTGAGGCACGAGAAAAGAAAACAAACGGTACATTTTAAAGAATCATATTTGGCGAAGCGCCTTATAAATTCAAACTTTAGAACAAATGGGGAGCCGTGAATTTAAGTTGAAACGGACTTTAATCGACGACTTCGGCCCTTTCTGGTTCGTAACTGTTATGGGTACGGGCATCTCAGCGGACATTTTACACGCATTCCCATACGACAAACAATGGCTCCGCATATGTTCATACATCATGTTTACCGTTGCATGTATTTTATTCATAACCTTATTGACATTCTGCGTGCTGAATTTGGCGTTCACAGTCAAGGAAAAATCACTGCGCAGTTTTTGCATACGTTACTTATTTGACCTTAGTCATAATGTATTTTGGGGGACTTTGTCGATGGGAATGATCACCATCATTAATTATATTTTTCAGCTTGCGGAAAACGAGTTCCTTGGCAAGCCAGTCGCGAATCATATAATCATATTGGTTTATATATTATGGTGGATCAACGTTTTGTTATCACTTGCTTCAGCGTGGGGTGTCTCATTTTGCATCTGGCTCAAATACAGCCAATATTGGAAGGCCGACAGCACATCCCCCCATTTGAAGACCATGCAGCAAAATCTGCAGAGCGTATTACTGCTGCCCGTCGTTCCGTTGTTCGTGGTGACATCAAGCAGTGGCGTCTTCACAATGTCCGCTTGTTTTGGCCAAGTAATGAACCGCAATATTCAGCTCATCACACTGGGCGTAACATCTTTGCTTTGGTTTAACGCGTTGATCTTTTCTCTACTTGTCATTAGCACGTACATTTGGAATTTGTATGTGAACAAGATACCCTCTGTAAATATGATTTTCACGATGTTCTTAGTTGTGGGTCCAATGGGGCAGGGTTCATATGGGATTCTATTGTTAACAGATAACATGAAGGAGTATATCGAGCAATACTACCAATCAACCGCAACCGATGGTGATGAGTACATTATTAAGTTAGCAATCCAGTGCTCATTTAAAGTTTGTGGTGTTATGCTAAGCTTGTTGCTGATTGCAAACGGAATTTTTTTTACTATACTGTCGTTTGCCGCTGTTGCATCTTGCTTAAATACGTCGAGGTCTACCCATAAGGGAGCCAAAATCTACACTTTTCATAAGGGCTGGTGGACAATGACGTTTCCTTTAGGAACTATGGCGTTAGGAACAAAGGAGCTATATCAACAATACAACCAGTATGTGCCGCTCACGGCCTTCAAAGTTGTGAGTGCCATTTATTCTGTTTTGTGCATCTGTATCACTATCACCTGCATAATAGGTACCATCATGCTCTATTATGTTCCTGTCAAGGCATTTTCAATTCACATTTTGCGTGTGGATAAATCAGTGTGTACCGACAAATCATACAACTCTCCAAAATACACTTCTGAACCACTTGAATATTCTAGCGTTTAACCAGTTTAATCAATAAATGGGAAACTGACACAACGGGATCCAATAGCCAGAGACAACTATTTTGTATCGTTCCTCTAGTGCTGGTTCAATCTCTTCAACTAGTACAATGTCAAATATCGATGGAGAGTGTAAAGATTTTTGTTTTAGAATTTCTCTTTAATATGCGTTCTGAATATAAACCGTGTAACCCGTATTTTATAAAGATATGAAGTTTTTGAGTTTATAACTTCGATTATTTGAACCTTTGTGAATTTTTTAATGCGAAGCAGCATATTACAAGTATTGCGGTACCTCACACCAGAATTAAAAGTCAGTTCGTATCTGTTTGGTATATGTGCTTACACATACGGAAGCATATCTGCGTAAGTAGTAGTTAGCTTGCTGAATTGTTTATTTTTTTGTGTCGCTCATAAAGTGTTCGAACAATTCGTTTAAGGATGTAGAAATCTATGTATGTCTCCGTAATTTTTTCAGCTATGTTGCTGATTCTTGTGATAGGATAACTTTTCGACATTAATGTAAAAAGTGACTGAGCTTAAAAACTGCTGCGCAGTTTTGTATACAGTACGGCGCACAGTACGATACATCAGATAGTACCCAATGAGTCTGCAGTCAATTAGCAGACCACTTTGAAGTACCATCATCATTCTGATACTAGTCTTCAGTTTGAGATGATGCATCAAATAGTCGAACGACCGATTATTATTTGCTGCTATCACTTTGTACTATACTGCCATGGCTCCTGGTGCCTGTTGTGATTCCATTCTGGTAAACTTCATTATGAATTTGACGCTATCCAGCGATAGCACAGGGATTCTGATTATGAGCCGGGTGCAACCATTTTATCTGATTGCTGCTATTCGGATAGTGGAGAGCCTTATAATGCCGTATCATTGCGTTGCAAAAGGACTTGAGGCCGTTTGAGTTATTCTTTAACGTTTTCTATATCACTATGTACTATCCGACTCTAGTTTTAATCCCAAGAAAACCAGCTCAGAAATTACCGAACTAAAATTGCACAGGTGCATTCTGTGACACCATGACATGAATAGAACAAAGTGACAACAAATTGACAGCGCCAGGGCAAGACGGTTTAAAAATCTTTACGCTGATGAATAGAAGTTAACATTGATTCGTAGATGACAGGTTTATCGTCATGAGCACCAAGAATGGAACTGATCATTCTTTAGTGTCCTGATTGTCCATCCCGCTTATATCACCTGTGTCAAAATAGGTATGGATACCGATAGTTTATTCACGTAAAGGGGTACTATATAATTACCTATACGAAAATGGCAGAGAAATCATCAAAACCTTTTGCTACGATTAAACTTACTCATCTACTATGAGTCAATTAAACGAGAAAATTAGTAATCTTCCTATCGCTGAGACAGACTTGTCTCAATAATGATCAACTACCCTGTACCGATCCTTTTGCTGCACTTGAAGTAGAATTGAAGTCACACACCCCGCCCAAAGTCCCCTTTATGTCACCCATATACGTATTGGGTTCAATACCAGCATCGAACACAGTATTCCAGTTTTCAAGAACGTCATCCACAATCGCTATGATTGTCTTCCAAGCATTTCTTAAACCAGGCTCGGTAGCCCCTTCCCCGACATAAAAGCGGGATTGGTAAGCGGTAAGCTGTGGTGGGGGGCGGTCAAAATTACTGAACGCCTTGATCATTGAGACTCGCCCAAAGTCAACTAGATCATGAACGGCGCCGTAGAAAAGAGCTAACAGTCTCCCCTGATCATCTTCATTGGTGTTACATGGGCGCGCTTGTCCATTTGTGATTACATTGGAGTAATACTCAACATTTTCCCCAGCCACATTTCCGTGCCAGTAAACCTGTGAGGATACGGTATCGCACCTTGCCAAGAAAGGTTCCCGCTTTGCAGCGTCGTACTCATAGGTTGCCCTTAAATCTTGAGCGGTTTCCGAGACATTCTCATATGTGACATTGCTTCCCGTAGCATAAAAGCGGTCTACAAGTGCCTCGTTAAGTTTGTATACTTCGGAGCCCACCGTGACGGGGTATTGATCAGGAGTGAGCTGTGCGTAAGAGAAGAAGTACTGCCCTGAAAAGTTAGCAGGTAGATCGTCTCCGAGAAACATGCCGCCCCACTCCCATTGAATTCCAAACGTACTAATCGCTGTGCCACCAGCTGTCCCATATTTTGGATTGACGCCGCCAGTACCCGTGATAATAATGTAGGCTTTTTTGAGATTGACTCCGGGAATCATCAGAAGTGCTGTGATCTGAGAGGCGGAAACGAGCTCTTGACCACACTCAAGTTTGCAAATAGTGCCATCATCGGTACATGCTAAAATCTGATCGAATAACACACCGGTGTATTGGATGGTAAAATTGTAAGCGTCCAGATAACCAAATTCGAACGTATTGGCAATAAGCAGCACCTTTGGTGATACGGGAGCACCTGGGGTAGCGAGAGTTAGAGATGAAGAACTCGTGCTTGCAGATGCAGTAACGGTCCTTGTTGTTGTAACTATCGACAGAGGAGAGTTCACGTCACGTGCAATGGCCTTAGACATCACCATTGTCGCTCGACACAGCAAGCCCAGAACAAAGTTCCTGGCGAAGATCATGTTGTTTCAGCTCCTTTCTGCATTGTCTTGAGCACACTTTACACACAGTGGGAGCTGATTTATAAACCTTTTCCCGTTATCTCTTATGCACTCGACTTCTCCGTATAGCCTCTAACGACTACCAAGTTGCCCATAGTTTCTGTTTCCCATATCGCTCAGAAGACATCATTCTGTTGTTTCTGGAGATCGCGATTGATATTGGGTGAGAAATCGGTACCAGAGCCCGGGGCCACCGGCAGACCCCTTCGGAGAGACACGACAAAGGAAACAGATAAGATATGTTTCGTAGTTAGTATATCGTACTGATATCAGATTATCGAAGGTGAGTTTTGCCAGATGATGTGCAAGTTTACAAGAATGAATTTGGATAACGAGGTATGGCTCAATCTGAGCGCTACGTGTTTCCTGAGAAGATCAGTAAGCCTTCAAAAACTCAAATTCACGTTTCAACACCCGCGATCCCCCGAAATGCGCTCGGTAAATCCTGTGAGATGTGAGCAGTTGAATTTTAGTTTGCTGCCAGATCTGGATCTCTTTCGGCCTAACGTTCGAATCTATCCTATCTGATTTTTAGCTTAATGTTTGATCTAATAAATTAGGCCGATCTTCACCACGAAACATGTTTTAGACTTGTTTTTGATTGCACCAGCCTTGATCTAGGTGAGGTGATAAGGACGCTTAATGAATCGCGAGTGTATCTTCTTTTCTGTCTCCACATATGTTGTCTGATCTGTTACTTAAGTCGTAGTGCCGAACGTTGGAATTGTTTTGCCAGTAGTAAAGTGTGCCACTTTATACCAATCCGTCATAGTCAAGGGTCGATAAATTCATCGTCTGCGTGTCAGCTTGGAGAAGCGAGAAGCAGCCCAGTCACCGATTGGATCATCTTGGTTCTTTTTGACGTATTCTCCTTCATTCAGCTCTTGAGCAACATCATCAGTCAATTCAGGATCTCTTAAACAAAACGTCAATAATAACATAGGTCCCGTTAGTATTAGTGCGACCAGTACTTCATACTTCTGCACGTGTCTATAAGCCATAACCATAGCATCTCTTACAGGAGTTCCCCATGGATATTTAAGGTAAAAAGTCAATGGCGAGCTATAAGCTGCTTGAGCCAACTCTGAATCGCCCATGTACTGTAGCAGTTTAGGGTATAACGATTGAGTCCAGATGGCACCTGAAATAGCGCTCGCTACCGCTCCACCAATTCTGAACATTGTGTAAGTTAAGGCTGTGACAGTTGCCATGTTTTCATGAGACGTGACAGATTGAATTGAAACGGTCATGGGGTAGTTGAACATGCAGCTAGCGATACCCCAGACAACCATAGCCCCAATAATACCTCTATCAGAATCTTGACCTCCTCTGTAATGGTAAAAGAGTCCCATGGTGACATAATAAAGAGAGCAACCTGCAATAATGTATGGTTTCAATCGCGCAGATCTGGCGACCAAAATCCCCAAGAAAGGAGCAGCGACAGCGGAAACAAAAGAGTACAGACTCAAAATTCTTGTTGCAGAAAGTACAGTTTCGTCAACGGCAACCAGTAAGATGGTGTAGAGAAAACCAGCAGCCATTTGATAGATGAAACATATTAAGAACATGATCCATAAAGGCGCCCAGATACCACGGTCTTTCAGCAATTTGAAGGGAGCAAACGGTAACAAAGCCAATTTGCTCTCCCAATAAATGAAAGCAAGAGCGAGCACGAATCCAACCACGAATGGAGCGATAATTTTAGCATTCCTCCATTGAGAGGAATATCCTCCAGCTAGAGTCAAGGGGACAAGAATACATCCTATGCTCGCAGTGAACAGTAGAAGACCCACAATGTCTAGCTTCCAGAATAGCTGTACCAGAGTTTGCACTAACCCGTGGGTTTGATAAAACGTTTTCTCAGTCTGCAATTCTTTCCATTCTGGGTCGTTTCTAACCTTCCATCTCATATGAAGCATGCAACAAATCAATGGAACGCAAGTCAATGGAAAAATAAATGCCCACATTGCAATACCCCAGGACCAATTGTTTTGTGGGTCAGCTGCTGCAACGACGCTACCCGAAGCCCACATGGTGATAATGGGAGGCCAAGCTGGCACTAATGTGTAAAACAATCTCCACTTCAGCGAGGAATTGTCAGAGAGAATCAGTACTACTTGTAACATAACGCCAACAATTCCTACATTATAGAAAACAGACCCAGCTGCATACCTTTGGACATCATACGCCTGAGATTGAATAATCGTTCCCACGACATAAAGCACAATAGACAAAAGGAATAAGCTCAATCTACCGAAAACATCTGACAATCCTGCATAGAATATTTGAGCAACCGCAGCTATGACTAGGCCCACTACACCTATTGTGGATGTCAGTGAATGAAACTGGTAAGAATCCATGGCATATACCATGTAGACGCTTCTTATATTGGTATCTAATCCATAACCAAACGCGCAAATGAAAGTGGCCAGTAAAAACTGTGCCTTCAGCAATGAGGTGTCATATTGTTTTGCCATTAGCTCAGCCTTACGAATTACTAGTGATTTCGTCACTCTCAATTTATCTGGCATGCCATATTCATTCAACGGTTCCTTTACCAACTTCTCCTCCACTGCGATAGTTTTGTCGTCGACATCTTCGGCCACGTAGCCGCGCTGCACATGTGTGCTGGTCTCAGTACTATCTGTCATTTTGATGGCACGGATCCTGAAGCTCTTTTCCTCCTGGGCAAGCTATATGCGAAAAGTTACTACAATGTGAAAGGTTACTGGATCTTTTATATGCAAAGGTGTAATTGATTTCGTGCCGCCCTTGAAAAGTAGAAGTATCTGTTTAACGTGGCTCATTATTTTCAAGGTGCAATAAGTGATAGTATACTATCTCTATGTTCCTAATCGTAAAGCTGAACCTAGAAGTACAGCGAGAGCTTGTCATCTGGGAAAAGGGTGCAAAAGGGTCCACAAAAAAATTCCCATTAATTGAGGAAACAGGGCCCAGGTGGTGACCTCAGAGCAGATGGTGATCTACTGGCTGCCTGAAAATCGTTCAAATAAGTCTTTGGTGAAATTCACGAGCATGTGCCAATAATATTTAAGACTGTGTTCTGAAATAAAAGAGCCTCATTGTTCTTTCTTCTAAAATGATGCCATTCAGTTCTTGATTAATAAACGAGTAGACTTTAGCAACATGAGATAAAGTTGTACTATACTTTTCAAACGTCGAATAATAATCCCGAGATTTCGACCAGCAAGCCATTTCGGAGCAAGCTACTATAACACCAAAACACTTTTATACGCACCCGGTTTCCTGTTGCTCTCTTCTTATTTTCTTGTCATGAAAAGAGAGTAGGGAAGATAGAAAAAAATAGACATATAAAGCAGATCGGCCCTGCAGTTGTACATGAAAGCTGCATAAAATTGCATAAGGACTCCAGGCTGTAGTTCCAATACTCAAATATTTTCACCAGTACCTACTGAGCCGGACTTTAGATTGTGATAATCGACAGTGCTGCACTCTTTAAGATAACGGGCCAGTGCGGCAAAAAGACTTCAAATTACAAGATCGAGGGCAATATTAACAGGATACTTTTTGCACCCTGAATCTATGTGAAACGTTATCACGTTTTGAGACTGGCTAATGTGAGGTCTCAGCGCTGCCTAAATGCTAGCGGCATCTGACGCCGCTTCTGAAAAATTCAGATTCTAAAGCATTCCATCTCAATTAGATGATATACGCTCGCGAACGTAAGCGTCTCGGCTCTTCACGGAGAAATAGTTCGACACTGGACAAGGTAACTCAGGAACTAAGCAGTCTCTTTACTTTTTACGCCCGACTAGAGTTTCAAATCGCAATGTGTCTTCAGCTTTAACTTTCAAGGTTAGGGTGACCGCGCATTACTTTTGGGTTTACCAAAGTTAGGTGTTACATTGATTGAAGTCTGTTTTCTGAGAAGCAAGTGAGCAGAATGGAAGCTAGTGTGCAGAGTAGAAGATTAGTATCGAGAACTTGAATCCTATTGTTGCCTTCAGCGATAGTTGACAATCAACTCAATTACAAGAGCATCTCAAAATCCAAAGAAGGAAGGTATTTCGCTACTGGTCTTTCTGGCTTTTTGACAGCGCTCTCATGCAGGAACTATTGAGTATGCGATAAGGAATAGTCGGTCTCTTTAGAACTGAAAATCAGGAAAATGAGATAAAGGCTAGGATCAAGAATCGGTACGCTTCGTAGACTCAAAGATTTGAAGGTGGTATAGGGTCTCGACTTGATGTAACTCATCCAGGATTTGCGACTGGCTTTAGTCGGTAGGCAAATTATCGTAATATTGACCGTGCCGCTGCTCTGGCCATGTTAGAGCCAATCAAGCTACCAGCAGACAACTTACCTCTATGAATTGCTGGCCTGTTGAAGTAACTGAAAAATTAGCAAAAGGGGGTTCCTAAAACTGCTCTAATCGACCAAGCAACATTCGTGCTGTGACCGCGGATATCATTCTAGAATACAGTGATTATGGTGCCATAGTGCCTATTGTTAGACTGGCTTCTTTTATATATGACAAATGCCATCATGCTTTTGCTCCTATCTTGATCGATTGTGCAAGAAGTCTGGAAAGACTGACTATATTAAAGCAAATACGATAATGGAAGTGCCACACCAAAATGCTGTCAGGAAATCTGTTGTGTAGATTTCCTTCCTTGGATCGCATTACAGGCTGGTAAAGACCAATCTGTCTTATACCATAATTCGCTCTACAAAGTGAATTGCTGCAAAATGTTTACATCCTCATTTAAAAAGAAATTGAGGTCCTCAATGTTAAATCCCGAGAAGTCCCCAATATGATTGTCAAGTTCTCTTCTCGCAGAAGTGTTCTCAAGTTGTATACCGTGATCAATACTCTCACGTGTTATTCCAGTATTCACCAATTGGATCAAATCCACTAGCTGTCTGAGGTTGTTTCTGCCCAAGTTTAATTCTGCTGCCTGTTCTCTATTTTTTGCAACGAACTCATACAATTCCATCACCCTATTAGCAATTTCTAGCCAGTTTTGAGCTATCTTCACTGTATCTTGCTTCGCCTTTAAGAAGTTGAACATTTGTAAATAACAAGTCTCTAGACTGAGTGTATTTGAGTTTCTAGTTGGATTCATCCAGTGAAATTTCGTACCATACATGGATTCTATACTGGCAACAAATGCACAGAAGCAATAGAAAACGTTAGTTGTTCTAGAATTGAAGCAACCTTCCAGTCCTTCCTTGTTTTCAGTTTCAATCAGTGTATTAAGTATTATGCACATCGATCTCGTGCTTTGAAAGCATTCGGTAGCACTCGTTTTCCAGTAGTCTTTGTCTAATGGGTCAGATAACAAAGGCTCTTCTGTGGGGCCCGAGGGACACTGAATAGAATGCGGCAGAAATGGCAAATGCTCCCTATTTATGTAGGTTATGCATAAATGGTATAAGCAATTACTCATGGAAAAGATTGTGTCTGTCCCCATAGTTCGATGTAAGGTTAATCTTTCAGTCGTCCAGCGCCAATGGATAGGCAATAATTCCCACCACTTCTTTAGTTCACCACGTATCTTGTAAACAAGAGAATTATCATCCCAAGGAGGTAGCGTTTGAGTATACCTACCCCCTTGCATTAGATATTCGTTGATTTCCCCCCAGATGGAGAATATTTTGATGTAAATGGCGTGCTCACCAATATTTCGGCGGGGGATATGATTTCCAAGCTGGTTATTGTAAAGTTTGGTAGTTATAAGGTCCGCGACTGGCTGCGCACAGGTTGAATTGGTCATGAGAGTGAATGTCCGCATATCATGAGGCAGAGGCACCTTCTCGTATCTCGACTTCGAAAATGCAAAAGACCTATTATTTCCAAATGCCGTGATTCTATCAATCATAAAGCAAGACCAGTATGTTCTATTTAGCCTTTCAGAGTCAAGTTCTCCCAAATTGGAGATAGTCCAATCTGGAACATATGATGCGTCCTCATTATAAGTACCGGAGGGAGGAAAGCAGAATCCAAAGGCTTGCAACATTCTCGAGGCATTTCCATGAAGCATCCAACACATAAAATAGTCGCCTTTACCCCAATAAGAAAGCGCTAATATTATCAAAGCTTGAACAACTTCTATCGAAGGTCTGTAGAGAAGAAACTTTGGAGAAATTGCTTCACGGATGACGATTTTCCCGTAAAGCTTTTCTTTAACATAACGAGATCCGGGCCCTAGCCATTCGCGGTAAGGGCCATGATCATATTTTCGATTGAAAGAAGTAAAAAGGTCTAGGAGTGCGCCAGTAATCAGCGGGTCCGATTTTTTAACGTCATGTAGAAGCGATGGCATGTGTAAGAATGCAAGCTCCGGAAAACTGCCCGAGGTTTGCGTGATAACTAATCGCAAGATAGCTTCTGGAATTTGGGATATAACCTCGCTCATTGTTTCTGATCTTTCAGGGTGAGATAACATTTCTGGATCGCTCGGAAGATTTCTGGACAATAACAAGTTTATAGGAGTGGGACCAACATGATTCACGGGCGATGTACGCGAAAATGATTCGTAGACAGAGCGCTCCTTTTCGCTGTCGGAGCCCACATGCGTTTCAGGCTTTCTGACTCTATGACTGCGGCGTTTTCTTGTGTTATTGACTTCTGAAGAAGTGCGGCGTGCTCTTGTATAATTAGGTTCTGAAGAACTTCGGGGACTGCGATGCAAAAAGTCGGCATTCAAGCTTAAGGGTAAATTTGAAAGAGTGCTTAGGGGGCTGCACACTTCGGAATCCTTAAAGCCTGAAGATTCAGGCAGTACAGGAATAATTGATTTTGGGATTTTTTTTATCACGGGGAGACTCAAGATGCATAAGTTTCCATATGACTTACCTCTGCACGCATCACATGGCGCTGATCCTTGGTGCCGACATTTGATTTTGCTTGTACGGCACTTCTCGCATGCCAGCACTTTCCTCATTATTCTTTCAATCAATAAACCAACTGTATTTCTATAAAAGGAGCACCTTGAATTCGATATTTTTCCCGCATTCCCGAGAAAAATTCGGAATCAGATATTTATCAACTCACCAACTGGTTAATTGGAATGCCTGAAGGGACAAGCGTGAGGGTATCTGCTGAATTTGCTCGACGAATACCAAGGATGAAGTTTGAGGTCTACCTTTGATTCTTAAGTGTTATGTCAAATATGATTAGGACTATTGAGTATATTTGCAGTAGATAGCTTTTACAATCAAAAAGTGGTCCTCTTCGCTTTCAATTGGGATTGCTTAAAAATATCTGCAGGATAAGGCCACTTTCTTTTCTCCTGCTGCACTTAAAATAATTACTGCGGGGTTTCACTATCCCGGCCCCCAAGCCTTAAATGCATCGGATAAACATGATTGGGAATATCGCACCTATCCTACCACAGCACATTTAACATTCTACTGAGGTAAATGTGACATACAAAATTCGTCATTTGTTCATGCCCAACTTCGAGGATTCGTCAATATCTAGATTTTAGGGCTTCGCTACATAAATTTCTCTCATCTTCGATCTTCGATAGAACATCAGGCGCAATGTATATTCATAATAAAGACAGACAGCAAACATCGGACACCGCAAATAGTTATTAGATGACAGTGGAGTCTTAAAATCGCCACACGATGTTACCTGAGAACTCTCTATACCCACTACGGTGCCAAATTTCTATAAGAAAATCATGGCACTAGTTCCTAAAGTTCGTAATACTAAATGACAAGCTAACTGAAGTACTATATCGTACATATTATAATGATTGTGGCATCCCGTCTTCTGACGGCCTTCGCAAATCACTCCGTAAACTCTATCGATTGTTCGAGATCAATTAAACAGCCCAGGCGCGATTATAGTATTACATTGCCTGTGACATCGTTAGTTTTATGTAATAGCTGATCCGCCTGTGTGCATAGAGTCTATGTTAGGGCTGTTTACAATGACTCAATATAACTTTATGAGGAGGACGAATGTAATGAAAGTATTAAGTGCTTTGGCTTTCAGCGATAGAAGCATTGTCAATATTACAATCATGGTAAATGATGTAAACTTTTGTTCTCATGTGCCCAATAGTTGAAGTTTTGGATACACCGCATAATTGAAAGTTTAGATAAAAGAGAAACTAGATAGAATACTTTCGAAGGGTGGAATTTAAACACTGTTTTATTTGAGAAAGTAAGTAAAAGCACTGGGCCCATGTAAACAGCGAAACCACCATAATTTCATCTTTTCAGTCAATTTAAATAAAACAAATACCCTCTTCGTCGTGCATACTTTTGATTAAGCTCTTTTCTCCCAATATCACCAATTTTGGGCATTTTTGAATGGTCAATGGTAGTGGGAATAACCAAATCTGTCTTCCGTCCCAAAGCTTCTGAACCATTCTTTTTTAGATTCGCAGAAATGACCGTACGTCACCTCATGTGCTGTAAAAAGCTAACTACTTAACTGATGTTAGAGGCATCGAAAAACTCACTTGACAAAACGGAAGCCCATCTTCAAAATTTGAGCTCATACGACTAAGGAGTGGCCACTTTTGCCTTTCAATACAACTTCTATGATATTATTGAGTGCAAAATCGCAGCTTTGATTGAAAACGTCTGCCGTGCCACTCCCAACATGCGGCGTTGAGCTGACATTCGAAACACAGTCCAGAAGATATTCATCAACGTAAGGCTCGGAATAATAAACGTCCATTCCAAGATGCCTCAACTTGTTCTCTCTCACAGCATCATTGATGGCAGTCTGCTCTAAGATAGTCCCACGGCCAACATTCACTAAAATAAGCTCATCAGAACAGAAAGTCAAAAACTGTCTATCGATGAGATGCTTTGTTTCTGGTGTGCCTGGCAAAGCTACTACAATTGTCGAAAACTGGGACAGCTTAGGTAACAGACTTCCATCTAATGCATGAAAACTCCATGGTGCATCAATGTCAGAGTTCCGTTTAGCGTAATGAACTTCCATTCCTAATCCGTGCTGTAGCTTGTAGGCAATTTTTTTGCCAATAGCGCCGAGACCCAATATCAGTACTTTTTGTCCTCGAGGAGACTTGGCCAGACATGTACGTAGTTCATGTCCAAAGACACTCTCAACTGCTTCTGGACTCCTACCGTTGGCACAGAAACGAGCTAAATTAGTGGTTCTATAATAGCGCAGGTTACTTTGCTGCAAAGAAAACTTCCTAAACCCCTCAATAACATGCCACAGAACACAGTCAGCGACATCGTTTCCCGCCAAAGCCGGTTTTATTATACCTTGTGCGCTGCCGATATTTGACATGTCATCTTCATAGTTTAGTAGCTTAATACCATGGGCGCTAAGGGCCTTTATATCCACAAAATCGACACCACGAGAGCACAAGGTAATGCATTGAAGTGAATGTCTTGGAAAATATGCGTGCTCTATCATATCTTTAGTAAGTCCACCAATAGGACCGAATGCAGTAAACCCTGCGTATATTGCCGCTAGAGGTGCATTTTCTGTAAATGTTTCGTGCAAGTATTCTAAAAAGTCTTCTGGCTCACTTGATTTGAACTTGTGGAAGTACACCTGGAAGTTTTCTTTGATTACAGAGTTCAAGATCTCGGAGTTTTCATTCAGATTTGAAATGAATAGAATGGCGGGTTTTACCAACATATGATCGTTCTTCATATAATACGACTCGGATATCAATTGCTGACTACATTTATTCTCTGCTTATGTACTGAATAACAGGTTTTCTCAACTTCTAGAGTTCGTGTGAACCAGGGAGGTAGAGATGGTTCCCGATTCCGAAAATTCCCGAAATCTTGCCCGAGCTTCGGAAAATCTCCTTGATCGAAAAAATTCGGAATACTTGGTTTCGACATGTTGACAAACGATTCCCGAGCAATTCTTGAAACAAGAGAAAGGAATCAAATATGCCCAGAAGGATATTGAAAGCTTAGATAATGGACCATATAATGGTGCTTACTTAG
This sequence comes from Lachancea nothofagi CBS 11611, assembly GCA_900074755.1. Lineage (NCBI taxonomy): Eukaryota > Fungi > Ascomycota > Saccharomycetes > Saccharomycetales > Saccharomycetaceae > Lachancea > Lachancea nothofagi. Next base: position 27,903 of record LT598446.1, on the reverse strand, counting down.
CACAGGCCGAATACGTTCATGGTAATGGCTCGCCTCGGCAGCTTGGGATACAAAGCGAAGCTAGGTACACGTTACAATTTAAGTACCTACTTATAAGCAGAGCTGGGGCCGATTTGCCTTCTATGATACCTACTTGCGTCCTTCATTGTTTTTCGGAATAATTTTTGTTTCATGTTTCTCCACTTTTACGTTGGGCACTCGGGTCCCCAATTATCAGCGGCTTTCCCGACTGCATTTCCAAAAATCTCTTTCCCGGGGTTTAGAGACTCAAGATCGATTTTGTACTAAAATGCATCAAGTAAACCAAAGCCGAATTCTTTCCCGAGTGAGAAATCTGAATAATAATTGAAACACTATAAGAAGACGAGGTGTTCCGCGATATCAACAATGCCAGCCATGATTAGTATTGGGGAAGGTGTAACTTCTAATAAACAACCTTCACCAAGTCATAAATACTTCATTGAGAGGTTTCATTCATTTTATCGGCGTTCAGACTTGCAAGACGGAATTCTGTCAAACTCCTATTTCAAAACTACGAAACAACTCTGCAGTCGTGGCATTTTGTATATCTTCACGTTTGCAGATCATCTAACCGCCCTCACAAATAATCATTGTGGCTATGACTCTGCCACAATCCTTGGATTTTTCTCACCTTTACTCTGATGAGACCAGAGCTCGGAAGTCATCACCACTAAAATCATGTATTCATTACTTCCAGGATCCAAAAATTGCATTTCTTGGCGGTGGCCTACCACTAAGCAAATACTTTCCGTGGGACAGCATTGTAGCAGATTCGTCATTACCTTCACTGACGTATGGGATTGAGACTGACCTGCCAAATACTGGCGCTCGCGAAGAAACCTGCCACGTCCGCCTCGAAAGGAATGAAATTACTAAAGGCGGTGATTTGAAGGACATTCCACTGTCGCGTGCGCTACAGTACGGATTTGGAATGGGCCAGCCAGAGTTTTTATCATTTGTCAGGGAGCACACTCAACTTGTTCATAAAGTGCGATACTCAGACTGGGACGTCTTGGCCACAACTGGTAATACTGGTTCTTGGGAATCAACTCTCAGAATTTTTTGCAACAAGGGTGACACTATCTTGGCTGAGCAGTACTCGTTCTCATCCTCCATATATGCTGCCGAAGCTCAAGGAATTAATGTTTTTCCTGTGCCTCTCGATGAACATGGCTTGATTCCGGAAAGACTAGAAGCCATTCTGGACAACTGGAACCCGAAAACCAAGAAACCTAAACTTTTGTACACTGTTCCCACGGGCCAAAATCCCACCGGTTCCTCGCTGAGCGATAACCGTAAAATTGAGATTTATCGCATTGCTCAAAAGCACGATTTGCTTATATTGGAAGATGAGCCTTATTACTTTCTACAAATGGATCACTATCAAAGAGAGGCCACCTCACGGAAAGTCACTCATTTCAAGTCGCAATCAGAATTTTTGGACTCGTTGGCTAAGTCCTTTATTTCTCTGGACACAGATGGCCGTGTTATTAGAATGGACTCATTTTCTAAAGTATTAGCCCCTGGTACTAGGCTGGGCTGGTTAGTCGCGTCCAAGAAAATACTGAGAGTATACAATCAGCTTCACGAAATGACCATACAGAATCCGTCTGGATTTAGTCAAGCCATCGTGGCTGGGACCTTAAACCGGTGGGGCCAGGAAGGGTTCCTAGATTGGTTACTTGGTCTACGCCGTGAATACAGTGAGAAGCGGGACATTGCCATCGACGGCTTGTTCAAACACCTACCAAAAACGCCCATATTTCGCATAAATCCCCCAACAGCTGGTATGTTTTTTACCATCACCATTGATGCATCTGCTCATCCAGACTTCTTGACCAAGTACTCTTCGAAACCCGAACTTGTCGAGCTAGCTATCTATGAAAAAACCATCGAAAATGGCGTTCTTGTCATTCCAGGTAGTTGGTTTAAAGTAAGCGGTAACACTGAACCTCCACAACCTTCTGAACACAAAAAGGGGTCGAATTCCAATGAAATCTTTTTTAGAGGAACCTTTGCGGCTGTTGATTCAGACACACTAAAAAACGGTGTTCAAAGGCTTGGTGAGACCTTGAAACAAGAATTTCAACTGTAATGAGACGACATTGAACAGTTTCTCACAAACTGAGGGCTACTTGAATGCTCATCTAGTCAGTTGGGAGCTGAAGCTGCGGCGCTAAGTTTTTCTCGAAAAGTTTTGCAGGATGAGGTTGCTGAAAATCATTTTAAGTTGTGCTGAGATTTGGGAGAGCGGCACATCAAGACGCTGAGAATGAGTAAGATTCGACGGTCTTTCACGACCTTGAGGCCTATTTCGATCGCAGATGTCGATAAGAGCCGCTGAAATTTTGCAAGAGACTCCGTTCCTCCGACATATACCACAGTCATATAACTCGCCTAAATAATTTGAGGTCAATACCTCGTGTAAGCAAAAATAAAGACCAAGTAGGAAAAGGTTACAACAGAATAAGTGGGTACCACGAATCCATCAGAGACGCACAGTCTGCATGTAAATTATGCTTTTTCAAAGAAACGACAAGCGTGGGCGTATTGGATTGCCTGAGTGGATCATGGTTAAGTTGTGCGCCAGAGCTGAAAAGTTCCCTTTGAGGCCGATGTGTCTGATTTTAACTATGACACAGTGGTATAAAGTGACAAAAGCTTTGTTGCGGGTTGAGCATGCCAAAATCAGCCACGCCTTAAATAAGTCGATCAAAGAACTGTCATATAAGCATTGATGAGTAAAGCAGTCACGGCTCTTCGCACATCGTCACCACTGAACCGAACATGAGGTTAGTGCAATTGATAGTATAATCTACAACGTTTCATTTCTTCGGAAATCGTCAACCAGATGATTTTATGAGTGTCAAGGGCTCATTCCACATGTCGACATTCTACTCTTCATCCGGTGAAACCCACGGAAGGATGATTTACATCGCCGAGTTCGTAATCAGTAGAAATTAATTATGTGACGCTTGGTGTCCATTGACGCTAATAGGGTAAGCTCACAACACTCATATCAGGGGATTATGATGCAGAAATCCAATAAAAGCAGTGTCACAGATTACAGTACTGGTGATAAAGATCTCGCGCCACTAATATGTTCTCAATTATATCATTTGGAAGGCTAAAAAGAACTGTCTGTTGCAATACTGAAGGCGTCAAACATTTGTTTTTCATATATCCCAGGTTCAATGTTGCCGAACCTGCTTTTGGACTTCGACTTTTTCCAAAACTGAGGTTCTGTTGTATTAAAATATTTTCGACCTAAGAGCAACGTATTTGATCGCATTACCTTCATAGTCCAAACAATCATCATATCTTGCATGAAAGCAGCTCTTTCAGTATCAACGCTAGATGTGGCTTGATCCATAATTGCTGATTAACACTCTTGTTTCTGAAATCAGTTGACACGCACCGAGTAAGAAATTCGACTCTTCGTACTTTACGATATCCTCATAAGGGAAAATGTGGTATACTTCTGAGCTTCTGTTCAGATTGTCTCAACGGTCTACACCAACAAGTCCACACCTTCCCAATGCATCCGCATTCTGGTAAGCGCATAAATGGTTAAAAATACTTGTGATTGTCCCATGGTCTGATACGAAATTCTGAGGGGATTACATTCTAGATCCCGAGTCACATAACCCTATGTCCCTCACCTATATCGCGTCACTTTCGATTTCAGCACCGATCAGCGCTACCAGTCTGCATAGTCCATTGAACAAAGACTTTTCTGCAGCTCCTATGTTACCGCATATTCTATACTTTTCATTTTCCTCAATTAGAAGTTTCAAGGCTTCAACGACAAGTGGGAAGCCTTCGCGATATTCCCGATAAACATTCTATCTCTGCAGAAGGCTCTTTGCCGGATGTCTTACATGCTGCGTCCTGGACTAAGTCTGTTTGCGTAACGACATAGTCGTCCGACCAAGTTGAATTTTTGATCCAGAAGTCTAGATAGATCCACGACGTATGCTGCAATCTAACTTGTTGATGCTACGCTAATTTTTATTTCATTTGTTAATAGAAGCATTGTGACAAAAAGAGTAAGTTGACAGCCTGTAAGATCTAAACTTATCCCAAATGACCATTGACAAGACATGACTTAGTCATCCTATTAACAAGCCGATCTCTTTAAGAAACGCTTGCTGATAGCGACACACGCTAACAGGCTCTAAAATCCGCAGAGCAAGAGGACTGCATCAAGTGGTGGCACTTTCACGTGATTTCATAGGTTTTCCGGACCACATGCGGTCATATTAAAAGCAACTTCGATTTTTAAGAGGCCGTGCTGTCGGCGAGGCTTCTTTATGGTTCCTGTTAGTGATGGGCTTCTTCAATGCATGGAAAAGCCCTCTGATATATGCGTTGCTTGTACGGTCCTTTCGACGCAACAGTCCAGATTTGCGTTTCTCGAGTCTGGAGATTTTGAAGTAAGTCCGAGTTCTCCTGCAGCAACCAACTTCGGCTGCTGAAGGCACCATGAGTTTCTGGTTTTTAGATCTGCAGAAAGGGTGTTAAGGGCCTCCGAGAAGCTTAACTACATGCGCGAGGGGCCGCAGGATTTTCGCCCTGACTATCTCTGTTGCTCTCACCAGGTATCTTGCCGTCTCTTAGTCAGTAGCCGCCACGTTATTTGACGGTGTGCACCTAGCCTTGCAGCACTCCACATTTTGACCACACATATCCAAGTTTCCCGCCCGCTGTAGACCTCACTTCGAACTACGGGGGCACCATCAAGATGCCCCCGTAATTGCCGCTGCGGCGTAGGGTGGGGCGGAGTGCAGAAATAGCGCTGTAAATCCCAATAAACAGTACAGATCCCTACATAGAGTTGCGGCCAAAAAGTCTATGAGCCAAGGCAATTATGTGGTAGTACATGGTCTGATTGCGCTGCCAGCTCGAACGAAAAGTACAAATACAGCCGCTCGAGAGAGAGAACGAAACAATAGAATCTGTTTTTGACAAAATATCGCTATCTTTCAGCAGTCTCTCCCATCAAAATCTTCCAAAATGAGCTCCAATGTCTCCCTGTGGGATAACAAAATTCACGTCATTTACGTCGTTGAACTTGTCTTCTACAGCTGCGTTCTGTGCGGCGCCGTAGCTGCTATGTTCCGCCAAGCCTCAAAGTTCAGGGCTTCTTACCTTTCGACAATATCTATCCTCAAAATCGCGGGTCTCGGCATTTGCCTTCACGCTGCCATCCAGACCGTCGCGGCTACCAATGACCAGAATACATCCGAGGAGCCCTCTGCAGGCCTCGTTACAGCCGGTAGTATTATGATTGCACTTGCAACTGCTCCATTGCTGGAGCTCACCAAGTCTTACGCCTTCTCTAGAGACGCCAATGTTAGGGTTGTATCATTATCTCGTACTGGAGTAATTGCTGGTGTTGCTCTTTCCATCGCTGGTTATAGCATGTGGTCGCAAGGAAATTCTAGCTCAGGTACAGGCATTAGTCTCGTCAAAGCAGCCTCGATAATTTACTTAGCGACGTACGTTTTCGTTGTGGGGTTTGGCACTTTTCAATATGTTGCTCAAAGACAAAGTTCCGAAAAGGCCCGCAACATTGCTCTTCTTACTGTTTTCATTGCAATGCCATTTTTCCTCATTCGTTTCATTTACACTATCATCTCGTCCTTTGCTCTGTCCACAAACCTTTCCGCGTACCACAAGTTTAACATCTTTAATGGGGACTGGAAAGTTTACCTAGGGATGTTCGTTGTAATGGAATTTGTCGTCGAGCTGATATATCTAGCGGGACTACACGTTTTGATTACTCAAGAACTCCGCGACCGCGACTTGGGATATGAAAGTACCCGAGACAATTCCAAGAGCGACTACTATGATGTCTGATGCAATCGGTATCTTAATGAGACTAATTTGCTTGCCCATAATAACTTAACATCTACATTTCCGCCCCCTGTCATACGTCAGTGATTTGTCTGACTTTTATTTCGAATATATAACCGCTATCACGTAGGGTCTTTGTAACTAGATAATATACGAAGATGTTTATTGACTGTATGGTTTACAACTGACGATTGATGATTGTGCAGAGCTTGATTCAGAGCTGTGATTAATTTTCATAAATTTCTATACATATGACGCCCACTTTTTCTGACGTATTCCCCTGCATCCCGCGAGATTAAAAACAATTTCCCACCGCTTCCTCCTAACTTAACGACCAATCACGTGTTTGGTGCCTCAATATTCTTTGGCCACGACGGTCTTGATAGATACATATTCCAGCATATTCTGTAGATGTTTTCAGTATTTAGACGTCTCATAGGGTCCCAGAGACGAGCTTCCATTTAAAATTCGTTGCCAGTCCTCGTTCGCTCTTTCCTCGTATATTTTTATAACATGGTCAAGAAAAGTCTGGAAGTCATCGACAGGAGCTCGGAATATTTCATTTCCATTTTTTCTGTTCAAGTACGGCTGTAGATAGGTGCTCCTAAAGTAGGAATAGCATGACTCACCGTCGTAAAAGAAATAAGGTGTTAACAATGAGCTGCTCCGGTGCAAAATCGGGTTCATTCTAGCTGCAATAATATCCCACTCCCTCATTTCTATGCCTGGTTTTACGGTCGCTATCTCTTTCATAAACCCCAGTTTGTTCGTCAAAGTAGCCGCCCGCCCACGCACGACACAATATGTGATAACACCCGTTGACAGCATAACCACTGATCCGGCTAATATAACAAAAATTGTAATCCCAATCCTGTCATCTTTATCATCAGCTTGGAATCCCATATGGATCAAAACGGCAATCACTGCTAATTCTAACCCTAGCGAAATGAGGACAAGCCTGTGCCGGACCATTCCGTATCGAAATCTACTGCGGAAAACATCGCGAGGAATCCTCAAGTCTTCATCAGTCGCATCTGATGTACCGATCAAATGTTCCTCTATATCTTTTGCTTCCATTGTTTTGTGTTATGTTGCTGGAATACCATTGGAAGAAGACACTTTCTGCAGTGCCCAATTCCTTCTTGAAAAGTCCGGAAATACAAGACTCGTAGAAAATGTTTTAGTGCTTGATGGAAATCGGCGTCAAGTTTTAATTGAAAACAAAGAACGGCGAGACGAATGCTCACAAAGAACAGTCAGACACATAATTATTATCTGCTTGCTGGAGCGCTGGCATTAATAAGCGAGAGCTTTGTTAGTATTTGATTTGTGCGTGTGTCGAATCTTTACAGAGCTACGAATAGAATTCCCGGATTTTTATAAAGACAAATTCTTTCCTGCGGTGCCTCACTTTGACTATAAACACAGCTGACCGGTTGCAGAATAGGTCAAGCAAGTTGGCCAATGTTGCGGCGGGCCCAAGGAACGTTAGGTCGACAATGTTGGAGCTCTAGCACGGGATCATGCCGCACATTCTGTGCGTTTTCCTGCCAGGTTTTATCTTGTCAATAAAAGTCACAGTAGCAAATCGTAATATACCTGTCAGTTTGCATGGGACATCAAGGTGACATACAAATATATAAACACTCCTGTCTCAGATCCACGTGCAACTCAGAGAATAACATCTCGCTACCCAGTCTTTTATTACAATTCCTGATGGCATCTTAATTGCATATGTTCCAGCTCTGTTAATGCACTTATTGTTTTTCAAGGCGTGGGGATTGACTAGTAGTTTCAAGGTTTTTCAGCAATACCACACTCGGATTTATCCGCAGTCCGATGTTTCATGGATTGAAAGCGTTAAAGTCTGTTTCTCGTTTTTATGTAGGATAGCTTTTCGGCACATTCGTAATCTCTCAGAGCAAATCCTATTGGCATATATTTCTGGCACAAGCTGTCTACTTAGGTCTTAAAAATGGGCTCGCCTTCTGCCCATCTTTGACTTTATCGCACAATACTTTGACGTAACCGGGCTCTTGCCATAGGATTAGCAGCAGCAGCAGCAGGAGGTTCGACAGGAGAACTCGTGTATCTCTCTATGGCTAATCAATTGCTGTTTTTTTTCAACATTTGGCTTCCCATGGACGACGCCATTATTGAGATTCACCATATCCTCGACGCACCCCTTTATTATTTGATGTGGCCTAAACCCAGAATGGCCGCACGCGGTTTTGAGCTCTTCATTGGAAAAAGAACGCTGGCTGAAAGGGCATTAATGTCCTTTTGAGGGAGCATGTTTCTCAACTTCTCTATATGATATCGGGCGCTTTTGTTTTATCTTGTTATATTTGCCAAGAGTCCCTTTGGATTGTCAGATCCCATCAATCTTGTGCTAGTTCATTATTGATTTCAAAGTATTTGGAAGACTTATCGCAAACGTTGTTGGGAATCGAATCCCAGGATGATGAAAGTAGCGATGCTGGTTGGCGTCGCTACTAGCTTGTTGATCTATTGTGGGACAGAAGCGCGCCCAATTCACGAATATTTGCTATAGTGTATGGAATATTCACGTCGAAGCTTAAATAACTTTTTCAGCCATCGCTACAGCAACAACACAGAATGTTGATCGTACCGAAGTGCCAGGGTAAACGATGTTTGTTTTTGTCAGCTTTGCAACCATGACAGTGCCAGCATTAGTAAATTGATTTAACCAAAAAAGCGCGGATGGTTTCCATTATGCTCAATTGCTCGCTGTAACTTTTATGTTCATTTTTGCGTTGTTGACGTTTATGCAAACATGAGCTTTTCCGTACGGGTCAGGATTTAAGGAACTGCAACGAGTTTTACTAAAAACTCTGTAATACGAAATTGTGGCCTTATCGGCCAAGGCTAAGCGGAATAGCTACGATCTGTAGAATCCTCAGCTTAACGAGCATATTCAAGTTCTCTTTGATGCTCTCATGGAAGTCAAATTATAAGTGCCATAGTGGCTGTTTAAAACGCAGTGTTCAAATTGTATATCATCATGCAGGGATTTGCATAACTCTTAGAAATCACGCAAGCGTAACAGCCTGCAGTTCTATATCATGACTGTACATGGAACACAATTTTGACCCGCAAGTATCACTGGATCTCAGCCATAGACTGGTTGGCTGATTGGTACAAAAAACATGTTCTCGACCAACCGAATTCTTTGCATGCCTTCATGGTACAAAGCGCGGCTAAATTGTTTGGTTAGGGATCGTTCAACATTTGATAAAAAACTGTGTACGTACCGAGGACCTTATGTAAAAGGTCTTTCTACATTAAGTATGCTCGAACTTCCTTTCAGCTCATTAAATTTCCGCTTATGACGTCAATGAGTAGCGCAAATAAGACGTTCAGCAGACATACATGAAATCTTCAAGGTTAGCAAAGTTTATAGCACTTAGTTGGTATTCAAACCATCCTCTGCTTTATCAAGTGCTTTCCTGGTTTCTGCAAGCACGCTTTGAACAATTTCTACTGCCGGAAGAACATCACGTATCAGCCCTACACCTGTTCCGACATATCGGATAGTTCTTGCGTGAAGCCCCCCCTCTGTATCTCCTAGAGCAATCTCCTGTTTATGCAGTATCGTATTCTCTTTATCGAGTAGTCCACTTTCGGCGTCCAAAAAAGTTTTGTTGACAAATGCCCTACCATCGTAGTCTGCAGGCCATCCGTTAGTTTCTTTGACGCGGTCGAAGAGCCTCGATCTTGTGGTACTAACTCCGCCGTCCTGAGTGCGAATAATTTCCGTTTGGTAGCCCTTCGCAACAACAGCTTCTTGAGAGGCGAGGAACCTCGTGCCCATCACGACCCCATCTGCTCCAAGCGCTAGTGCTGCAGCTATGCCTCTACCATCAACAATCCCCCCAGCAGCTAACAATGTGGTATGAGCAAAACCATGGCCAATCAGAGAGTCTCGGAGCTCTGGTACCAAAGATATGACGCTGGCTGACCTTTTCATACCGTGGCCTCCAGCATCATTGCCCTGTGCGACTAAAACATCAGGTTGAGCTGCTGTCATGATGTCAATGCCCTCTTTCACACCTGCGACTTGAATCCAAATTTGCGTTTTACAATGCGTAGCATCCCGAATGCTAGCTGCCCATGTCCTGTATTGTTCAATATTAGTAGCACCAAAAAGCCACACAGCCGCAGGCACGTATTCTTCTATCACTTTCAATGACCGTTCCAGATCGCAACCCCATAACACGAAGCCTATGCCAAGGGGAAGAACACCCATATGTGCGGGAATTGACGGTTCCAGTCTGTTTAGCAGACTAACAGTACTCTTCAGAGTCAACGCTAGCTTTTCCGCATCGTAGCCTCCAGCTACAAATCCAAACCCACCGGCTCGGGAAACAGCTACAGCTAATGCCTGTTGAGTTATCCGTAACATGGGAGAACATACCACCAGAGGCGACCGGATCCAAGGATATGTAGACGCTAACGAAAAACTCATGTTTGAAGCCTTCAAAAACTCCGGATCAGGCGGGTTGTCTCTTTGAATGCCTGAATTTCATTAGGTTTATGACAAAGGGATGACTTTTTAAGCATTAGGTGATAAAACAATAAATGCATCAATTTATGACATAATGATCCAGAGTGATATGGTTCATATTGGAGATGAAAAGGGCCCATGATGAGAATGTCAGAAGTGATCGCACTTCTTCTTAATACTAGATCAAACAATCAAACGGAATCAACTGATATCCCTTAGAGTATCTGGCAAGCTGTGTAGTCTTATATACTTTTGCAGCGTTCACTGCCGAAAATAATATATTTCAGATAAGTGACCCATAACTCGAAAACGCGACGAAATCAACTTAATATCCGAAAGTGCCCGCAATCACTAAGGTTGAAACAGGGTCGCTTTCAAAAGTAAAAAGAAGACGTACTCCGAATATGGTTCATACATGCTCGAACGCTGAATGCCACTGAATAGAGATTTGCCAGCCTCTGCAGTCTTCGAGGCAAAAGAACAACAAAAAGCGATGATCGTAGCCTTTTGATTATCACCAGCTAATGTCACAGCTGATTCAAAAAATTGTTGGGCGTTGTGAAAGTAACTTATTTCTGACGAGGTTGATCTCTATCGACCAGGTTCAAGTCTTCGAAGTTGCTAGTAATATTGTAGATGACATCGCAGCTTCAAGTTGTTCCTTATAGTGAATAAGTGTTAGCAGGATAAACTTCTCCGTTGTTTTCTGTATCAAACTTTAATATCGATATACTGAAAAATTATAGGTATCCATACATTTCTTGGCCGGCTGAATACGCCCGTACTTTTAATCGATGTAAAAACTTAATGTGGCTATTTTGATAGGAAATTTCCGGCTCAGTGGCGCAACTTCGCGTTACAAGTGGTTCGAATGCCTTTTAAAATATTTACAATATTTTCAACACCACGTCGTACTATTCTGACGTGGTATAGATTCCGACAATTTCCAACACACATCTGCCTTCGAGGACATTGTTTATAAATAAAAAGTGTTAGGCCTTAACAGTCATTGTTTCTTTTAGACCCGAAAGGTTGTGTAAATCAATCATATATCAAGGATACGCAACAAACTTTATATTCAGGATCCCAACAGAGAGTTCTCACTTCAAAAAGCATCAAGTATTGATTTCTGTTATTATGTGAATGAACATTATCGCTGATAAATTTTTGCTGACTCGAATCAGAATCGCAATACCCAACAGTTTATTATAAACATCTTTCTCGATAGCTTTTCTGATTAGCCAATATGTTGCCCAACTCAAGACTCTGAGAGCCTTCTGATAGAAAAGGCCTTCTATAGCAATAGAAAAAGTCAGGGTTATTATCCTTTAGTTCAGTAGACACACATAAATGGGACGATTTTTCAGCATACTGGCTTGTGTTTTGGAACAGGAAACCAATTAGACTCACAACTAGCCTTGTATTCAATCGACAGCCACTCGCGAAGTTATTGCGGATAGCCGTCTTTATCAGACTTGGATCAAGTCCGTGCACTCCAATTTCATGCAAGCACCGTGCGCAGTCGAACATGAGGGTCTGGTTACCTGCCACTGTGCTAATGTATTTTTTAATCCCCTCGAACTTGCTTACAGAGTTTAGGTCATGGTGTGCTCCAGTGTCCTTCGTGCCAGTTTGCCCAAAAATGAATACTCTAGGGTTTCCCACTACATTCGTGTGCGCTTACTCAAAAGTGTGCAGAAGGTTTTGTAGATTCACCAGTCTAAGTAACTTACCACAATATCATGCTCTAGCATTCCGTAATTTTTTCGCGTGTGAGAAGCCAGTATACCTGTCGTAAATACTACCAGGTCTAGTGGTCGTTTTGCAACATCTTGTGACACCCGCCTGAATTGTGACATCAATTCCAGGTCTGCATTGTTGAACTGGAAATTTCTTAAATTGCTGACGCTAGAAGTCCGGCGTACTAAGATTACCCCTAGTCCATTTGCCTTGAAAAAGCCGACTGAAGTTTTGGCCCAATTCCCCCAGTCCTTCCAAATTATTGCAACTCTGAGGGTTCCCAAGCTCAACTAATATATCGTAGTATAGGTCCATTGCAACGCTTATTGAACTTTGCATTATTGACCACCTCAAAACCAGAAGTCACTTCACCATTCTAACAATAGGGATGCCCTTGAGGCTTGGTGTCCGCAGTGCTCTATCGAAGCTTTCGACGTTTTATAACTAGTTGAGAGGATCGTGAGATCAACAGTGTATGATTAGGTCAAAAATTGTCGCTGTTAGTGAATAATTACACAACCTATCGATCTAGGGAGAAAACAGCTTTGGTCAGATAAGAATGTAATAGTTGCTGCTTTCCAAGATAGCTAGCTGGCTGTTTAATACTCAAAATTTGAGTAAAGCCTACAGCTTCTAAAGCTTCTAAAGCTTCTGAATGCCTAAAGTGCTGCTAATCAGTGGTGTGCTCTTGTCAGTAGCTTGCCATTTCTGATCCGTCTCCAAGGCCATCGATAAAGCAGACGCTTTTGTCTCCTTAATTCAACCTCAAATCACGTGTTTTATTGTGCCTATTATTTGGTCTGGAACTATGATATTTCCATTACCTAATCTAACAATGTCGGTTAACGACTAGCAGTAAGTAAGCGAGCTTGGCCGGAATCAAATTCATAGGCAAAACGGACTTATGTGCTTTCTCCGGAATAAAAGTAGTTGATTCTTAGGCCATTAATTATGTTTCAATTACTTGGGAAAATGTTGACTAATGGATCGCTTAACGTAATTGACAATAAAGCAATCTTCTTTCTCTACGTTGCAAAATATAAAAACTGAACTACCAGTAACTCACCCCTTGTTTTTCTCTAGTCCATATACAATTGACCTGTTCTTCTGGTTTTAAAATATAATACTGAGCTGGAAAACCGATATTTAGCCAAGCTCAATTACTTAAAACAATTCTAACATGTCCCAGTACGGTTTCATTAAAGTTCCGAGGAACATCGAAGTTGCTACAGCCAACTGCAAGCCACCAACACCTCAACAGTTAACCTCGCTTCCAACCAGCCCGTTGGCCAGGTTCATTTTGGATTATGCGACTGAAGAACTTCCAAGCCGCGTGTTTTACCATTCCCTACGTGTTTTTCAATACTCGGCTTCCATCATAAATGATCACTTTTCGAACTGGAATCTCGACTTTGAGGTATTGTTTATAACGTGTTTGCTCCATGACATTGGGACTACTAAAAAAAACATGCTTGCAACCAAGATGTCTTTCGAGTTCTTTGGCGGATTGATATCAAGAGATCTTATCCTTGACAGAACTGGCGGCGACAATGATTACGCTGACGCAGTGTCGGAGGCAATCATTCGTCACCAAATGTTGGGAGAGACTGGCTTTATTACTTCGCTGGGACTAGTGTTGCAAATAGCCACACTTGTGGATAACATCGGACGTAGCACACATTTGGTCCATGTTGATACCCTGAATGCCATCAATCTCAAATACCCCAGAGAAGGCTGGTCATCTTGCTTCGCAAAGGTCATTGATAAAGAAAACGCTGAGAAGCCTTGGGGTAACACTAGTGCTCTAGGTGTTGAACATTTTAGAAATGACGTCTTACATAACCAGTTTGAGTACAGCAAATCATAGGTTCAACTTTTATGAAGTAGATGAGGGTTTTATCGACAATGACAATGCATTCGCCTGTGATAATATGGATCAAAATCCACGAAAATTTTGGCGAACTATGTAATTCAACATAGTTCATTAAAAGTAAATTTAAAGCTGTTCTGCGTCCCTAAAAAACCAAGCAAGGCTCTCAATCTTGCAAGGAATGCTTTGGTTTGTAATGATCGTGGGTTTGGTTTACAATACCTGAACTCTTGTTGGGTACCAGACACGGAGAAAATCCTCTCGTTGAATGGCACGAACCCAGTAGACAACTGAGGCGCACTCCTAAGCGAGGAGCTGGCATATTAAGACAAGTATAAATTCGTACCAATCATAACCATCTTTATATATCAAGGCGTTGGTATTCACCTATCTCTTTCCAGTTTCGAACTTTATCCATTTGGCCATGGATCGTAATGTTCTTTGTTCCAATGTATTTTCATACTGCGCATCTTCAGATGGTATTCAAGATACATAATGGGATATCCTCTCTCAAATCTAACGGTATGACTAAACTGTCATAGTACGCATCTAAGCCTTTAGTGTACTGGCTGAAGAGTGCGCTCAGAAAACTAGCTTCCTTACCTAAGAAGATACCTTGGATTTAGGCAATAACATAATTCGGGTTACAACTTAATCACGGAAGATAACGTTTTTAGTCTCATTAATTTTGTTGTTCGTTACGATAATGAATTGAAGTCAGCCCAACCTGAGTTGTACATCATGTTTATTAAGATTAGTCTCTGTCGACCAGGTTCAAGTCTTTAATGTTGATATCGAAGTTCCAAATGGACATAGGTAAGTATTTTTCAAGAGTATATAAGCCTTGGCTGCTGAATTCTCTAATTATTCTCTACGAGGACATAATCTCGATACACTGAGAAATCATCGGTATTTATACACTTCTTGATCAGCCGGGTGAACCCGTTTTATCAATCCATGAAGAGAGACTAAGTACAGTTATTTTAATAGGACAAATCAAGTATAGTGCCGTGACATCGGGTTAAGAGTAGGATGAATGCCGTGTCTTAAATATTACTCGTTTATTATGGTGCGCTATTGAATAAAACATGATTGCTGTTTATCCAACTCAGTCGTTGTGAGCATAGCACTTTAACAATAAGTGCCAATGTGCCATCCTCAAAGGATTTCGAGACTAGCCTTGATTTTCTGTTTTGGATAGACTCTGGTCTGGGCACTCTGCTGCTGTAGGTGCTGTCATGAATTAAAAAAGAAAATGAATCTTAATAGTCACGTCTTCATTGCAGGACTAGACTTTGAGAAGTTTCGAAATGTTGATGATTCTCTGCTTCATTTCCAATAAGCGGGCAAACGCCCCTGCTATAACTCGACTCTTCACAATTAGGTAAGCGGGGTCCGCATGTGCAATTTATTATTTAGATTTGTCAGGTTCATTGATTAGGTAAGCAGGGTCCACATATGCAATTTGTCAGATTTAATTATTGCAAAGCTTAGAGCCGAAGTAAAAGAATTATGATGAGCAATCACTTGAGGCAGCGCTTAGGTTACACCTTGGTAAAATCCAAAATTTTACTTATCGGTGTAAGGTCAGCTCAGTTGATAACTTCAGGAAATTATATATATATCTACGAGGATATGAGCAGATAGTAGCCACTGATGAGAGCAGAAACAAGAGCAACAAGCAATGAAAGTCTTAATCGTATTCGCCCATCCAGAACCAAAATCGCTGAGTACATCCCTCAAGAATGTTGCAATCAATGAAATCAAGTCTCAGGGCCACGAAGTCAAGGTTACTGACCTTTACGCCGAAAACTGGAATCCATTGATTAATCGCAGTGATTTCTTGAATCTTCAACCGGATAAGGCTATGAGAATATGTGACGCATCTGGTGAAGCTTATGCTGCAGGCATGCTGACAGAAGATGTAAAGCAAGAGCAAGAGAAGCTTAAGTGGGCTGACGTTCTAATTTTGCAATTTCCCTTTTGGTGGTTTTCCATGCCAGCTATACTCAAAGGCTGGATTGATCGCGTATACTCCTCCGGCTTGGCTTATGGTGTTGGTGAATATAACGATGAGAGATCCGGAGATCAGTACGGCGAGGGATCCTTCGCTGGGCAAAAAGGCAATGCTCATCGTTACTGTAGGTGGCCCCGAAGAACATTATAAAAACCGGGGAATCAGTGGTGACATTGATGACTTATTATTTCCTATCAATCATGGTCTTCTATTTTATCCTGGCTATAGCGTCCTTCCACCTTTCATAGTGTACAATGCTCAAACTGCGGGTGAGAAGGACTACGAAGCCGCCGCTGAGAGATTGCGTGAGCGCATACGCTCCATAGATACTGATAGTCCAATTCCTTACCGTACACAGAATGGTGGTGACTACGTTTTTCCATATGTCACCTTGCGAGATGATATTGAGCCCAATTCTACGTCCTTTTCTATTCATCAGAAAGGGTCAACATAGAATTGAAAAGAGCCATGTGAGACACGAGGGGCCGATTTATCAATATCGATGGAAAACAGTAAAAACTGCACGAATACTCGATTGCTTGAAATTTAGGGCTTCAACTGATCTGTGAGATCGAGACGAGAGCTTTTTAGTTAAAAATTTTATAGATCAATAGATCAAACCCTTTCAGTTGACGACGTATGTGATGTTCTTTTGGAAGCCAAGAATTACATTATAACATTAGCTCAGAGTTCAAACCTTTGGTGATCTCCTATTGAGACTAGTATCTATACAAGTCATCGCTCGTGATTTTGTCAATAGCCGTCGTAATTATTTGTTCAAAGTCGTTATCTTTTAATGTGAGTTCTGTGAGGTAGTTTCTTTCACTGACAAATTGTATTACTTACTTTATTTGTCGGAGCCTATACCACATCAGGATAGTATAAACTGATTTTGAAAATATTGTAAGTACTTCAGATTTCAATCCGGACGCAATGTAAGGGTAGCATGCCGGCTCCATCTTACCAGAACTGCCCCCATCTAGCTCTGCTACAAGGATTACTTAGGGCGTAGCCGGCCTGCCCAGAAATGTACAATTACCAACGATTCTACAGCATAACGATGTTGTTTTCTTACACACAAAAATCGCAGAGATGAATCTAGCCAACGCTTGTATACTTTTGAAAAATACTTGTATATGTCCATTGAAAATACTAGAAGCAATCTTCAAGACTTGAACTTGGTCGATGGAGACCAATCTCAATACTATATAATGTGTCATAGGGGCAGCAGAGGCACCGGGAAAGACCTAATAGTATGAATCCGTTCGTTATTTGATATTCAGATGTTCACGAGAACCATCAAAGAGCCATCAAAAGGTTTCAAATTATTTTACGCTTAGCTAGTTGTCATATGTTAAGACTCGTATGAGCTGAAATTGGGAGAGGTCTAACAAGTCAACATTGTGGTCTCACAAGCGCCCAGGTGTGTTGCTGAGAAGAGAGGTACTTCGATTTGTGCGCGATCTGTTGCAATTAAGATAGTTTGAGTTGTGAGTACCACCGTTGAAGCTGGAGCTCATCTTAAGTGGAGCTCGTCTTAAGCGGAGTTCACCAGTATTGCACAGGTCGCTGTTCCAATCACTTATTACAGGTATCTTTTAAGTTTCTCAAACACCAAACATAAAGTCTTTGTAGTATGCAGTCGTGCCACGTAGATTATACATCACAAAACTCCAACTATCGGTCTGTGGAAAAGTGTCTTATTC
This sequence comes from Lachancea nothofagi CBS 11611, assembly GCA_900074755.1. NCBI lineage: Eukaryota > Fungi > Ascomycota > Saccharomycetes > Saccharomycetales > Saccharomycetaceae > Lachancea > Lachancea nothofagi. The sequence goes on along the minus strand of LT598446.1, from coordinate 10,162 downwards.
AGCAAGCTATCGGAGGGAACTAGCAACAGACGAAAAAATGAAACATGGGGTGCCCTTTAGGATAAGGGAGGAAGCCTCCGAATAACCGCAAAAGTGACCATGGAATGAAGATCAGTCAATGGAGTTTATTACAGAACCAAGTGCTAAGCCCGAGGATGGTGTCGTAAGACCTTTGAGTCAGCCGAGCATGTTAGTCGCCTAGTGTAAACGTTTGGGACAGCACTGACAAATGAATTGCGCTGGGAGGTTTTGTGGCGCCTGTGTCGCGTGGCCTTTTTGGTGGTTTATTTCTTACTCTCTGCGCAGTCCAGATTGTGTTCTCCCATTTTAGGTCAGACACTACTTATCAAAAACATAAGAAATTCAAAGCCACCGTTCATTTGTCACAAGATGCACATACTCTAAGTATCAATCTTTCTGGAATTGTTGCCCGAGGGAACTCAACATTCTAGATGATATGACAAGCTTATTAGCTCACTATTTGTTAACTTTTGAAACATGAACCTCTTTTAGATCCTCATCGAAAGCGTTTATATAATGATATATCCAATAGCTACTCATCAAAGACTCAAGCTCAAGCAGCACTAAAGTGCACCGTCTCAAATCAGTTGGCTGAGGGAAGGGAGACCGTCTTCTCCAGAAACTCTGAGGTGTCTAATCTGCCCATGAGAGCTGGGTGTTGCAGAACTTTGGGTAGCCACTTCTCGAGTAAACTGAAGCCGGCAGTCCTGTCCTTTCCAAGAACACTCTTGAAGAGTAACCCACACACGGCTGCAGCGTATAAATCCGCAATTGTGATGTGGTCATTCACCAGAAACTCTTGCTGAGTTAGACGTTGTTCGAGAAATGCGAAGCATCCGAGCAATTGGGCCAGTTTTTCATCGTACACCTCTTGACTGGCGCTGGTTTTGACAGCCGAAATTAGTGCAATAAAGCTTAAGGCTATTTCTTGGTTGACGAATGAGAGGATCCTAATTACCTGCGAACGCTCCTCCAATGCTGATCCGTACAACGTTTTTTCGAGTTCCACGTCGCCCTTCAAATTGACCAGGTAGGAAAGAATTGCGAGCACCTCGGTCAACTCAAATCCGTTGCTCGCCCAGAAAAGCTGGAGATTTTCCCAGTGGGAAGTGAGTCTTAAACTCATCATACTTTTCATTTGGGTCGACAGGCTCTATGTCAATTTTGAGCCATTCGATGAGGCCTCGTGGTAACATCCCCCTTGCATGTTTTGTGGCGTATAAAGTTTCAACTGTCATTGTCTATGGTCCTCGAATCAACGAAAAGAATCTGCCAAGTGGCTCATACTGACATATTATATACACCAGAACTTTCATTTGAGAAACAAGATACCTCTTAATGTGAAAGAAGGCTGATTTTTGGGCCGACTAATGACCCAGGTTATTAGTAAGGTCAACAGAGTGAGCTATGTTTGCTGAATTCCCATCGCCTCATTTTTCAGCGTGGAAATATCAGCCTTACTAATCATTACACCCGACTAGCTTTGCCGCGGAACTGACAATTTTTACAAAGCGAACAACAAAAATACGACATGACAAACCCTTATTGTAAAGAGTTGTTTACCCATCCAACGTATTCGCGTTAAACAAATATTTCCGAGACGAGTCAAGGGTCCTCAGTAATTGGAAACGAAATTCGCACAAAAGCCAATCGGGAAGTACGGTTAGATTTCTTCTGAGTGCTCGTTTTTCAGGCAAAAAAACCCAGAATGCAAATTCCCATGAAGAATTTGCAATCTTCTTTAAAAGGATAGGCTGAGTGCTGCTCTCAAATTTTCCACACAAATAAGAACGCTGAACGATTATCAACAGGGTTACTTTACTAAGTATGAGAGAGCGTTAAACGATAGGGGTAACTGAAGAATTTCACTTTACGTTTTGTAGTCGGAATGAAGAAACCTTGTTGAATCTCGGCTAGCATAGATTCTTGATTCACCATGTAAGAGTGTGGATTTTTAGCTTGGCAGCAGCCGAATGCCCTTTTCATACGGGATGCTTACAGACCATTCAGTGATTATATAGATGGAGCCGCACTTTGTATGGACTTCGACTAGCCCATAGTGCACAGAACAACTTCATATAAAGCGAAACACATAATTGCGTCAATCAATCGAATTATGTTTGTCCGCGGAAGCGAAAACTGCTCCAATTACCAATGGTACCAAGAATCTCGGCAGAACTTATGCTATCAAACTTGCTTTCAAGCACAAAAGCGAGCCTACTTTTGCACTAAAAATCGGTTCAAGATGACGAACATAAGCTCGTATGGGTAAGGGTGGAGCTTCACAGAAGCAACTCGGGATCTGCACAAATTGTAGACACTTGTTTGAACCGGCAAGGGCCAAAGTCGGCTCTATGAATATTGCCGTCAACAACGCGGACAAGATTTGAAAACGTCATGGCGGGAGTAAACGAGATATAATTTGACAACAGTGATTTCGCCAACGACGAAATAGTGTTCTCTTATTCACAAACTGGCAGGCATGTCAATCTCCGGCGGTAGTATTAATTCTTCGGTGAACTCGTTGCTCGCGGCTCGTACACCATTTTACGCGGTGTACCAGGAAAGAAGAGAGTGCTGTAGAATAATAACCAAATAGGGTATCCAAAGAGTTTATTGACAAGCGCGTCTCAGTCTAATTTGTTGCTCCAAGTCCCCTCTGCACACCATTTTTCCTACTCGCAGGAACAGCCCCCAGCAGCGGGGCTTTATAAGTCCGCCACGTTTGTAGACGTAGCGCCAGTTGTTGTCTTTTTTGTCTCAAGTGGCAACTGGATAACGGGCCAGGCACTGTACGCTTCCGGCAAAAGACTGTTTTTTTGGCCTCCTTAGATGCCAGGGTCTGCATTGCCTCTTGCGATTAAGAGTTTGGCAAGTACAAACGAAGTTCGGCTGGACGCATTATTTCTACAGGAGAAGCAATTTTCGCGCGGCTCTAGTCTTTTCGTTGTCATTCTCAGCTGCTTAAATTAGAAACTTCTCAGTCAGTTTGCATGTTACGGCAACTATGTAACTAACTGCTCAGCAACAAACACCCTGATTTGCGCGTCAGAGAGAAAGTCAAAAAGTGAGGGTCCAGTGAATGAAGAATGTGCGGACATTTTTTAAACCAAAAAAGTAGACCAGGCGCTAAGTAGGCTCCCCACAGGAGGATACTGCATGACTGCCAAGATTTTAGCATATTTTTATAAATCGAAAAGAGACATGTGTTGTCTTGTGCACTATACTTCCTGGAATAGCTAGGATTTAAGCAGAGCAAGCCAGGAACACCTTTCGAGGGTTGAGCATCCAGAAGGAAGGACAACCTTAACTTCCAGAATGTTGCTATGCAGCGATGTTAATCAGACTACAGCCGAGGTGAAGCCATACCAAATATTCTGCTTCATGAGAATTCCATTACTGAAGCTGTGAAAAACCCTTTACCAGTAAACAATATAAAGCACTGAAAGAGCGTCTAGAATGTTTGATATCTTCTCACTTCTAACATTGCCGCACACGTACCTTAAATATATAAGATAGCTGGTGCAGGCGACGTTTGATGGCAAGCTGTTGTCATTGTTTTTGCGCACTGTGAGCAAAGCATCAGCGTTGATGACAAGTAATCCCCAAAAGATCGCCATTCAAAGCCATTTGGGAGTACCAAGGGTGTGCGTATCAAGACTTTCTTGCATTCTTTGATAACTTCTGTCATTAGGTGATTAGTGATGGAGCACATGAGTTTTCAAGGTTCATATTCCTACTTCCAGCTCCGCACAGTATTTTAACTATGTGGCCCGCTTTGCTTGTGATTCATTGGGTAAAGCGGCAAAAGGAGGGGAATCGTCTGGCGACAGCTTCTTCAGGGCACAAGCTCAATTCCTTGTGAACCAGTACTTCCTACTATAGATGTAACATTTCAGAAGAATGCCGAGATGATGAAGAGTGGCTTCATTATTTGCCAATAAAAGCGGTGTGTATGGTCCTTAACTGAACATATATTATACCTATACCCTGCAATCAATTTCAAAGTCAGTACTTTAAATGGAAACAATTGTCCATCTTCGGCTAACCTGATTTCTTCTATTCAAATTTTCAGAGATTTGACATTGAGTAGCTCGAGTACTTTTGAGAGGATGTCCACTCATTTGGTACGCTCGGCAAGCTGATGGGTAGAGGAAGTATTATCACATGACCTATTGCTATCGTGCGTTTTTTCTGCATGCTTATACAGATGCACATGCACGCATATGCAATAGTATGTACGATGACCGGTCACATGATATGAAAGAGTCTTTTTGGGCTTGATTAAATAACACTGCTCTGATAGCAAGTTTGATGGCTGTATACGTGAGCTTACTCGTACTTTTAGGTATTTTCAATTTTATGATTTCACTGACTGATGTGTCATTCAGGTTCTGTCTCTTCTGTATTAGCGTGTTCTCAGGCCTACAAGACATATGGGAGTTTGATGTAAAATAGCAAGTTTTATTAAAATAGTTCTGGCTCACCACTAAAATACCTGCTTGAGTCTTTGTTGAGGTTTAACACTGCGTCACAAATCTGTCCGTGGCTTTATTGGCCTAGGGAATGAAGTCCTATTCTAGTGAATAAACCATAGGTATGAAAATTTCGGAGCGGGTGGTATGACCGTGAATAACACTCTAGACAATGACTGTGTGATGTTAGGACAATTGTATATGATTCCAATTCAACTTTTAATGGTTAGCATGATAGTTTTGAGCTGTCGTGGCCTTAGCTTGTCATCACTTTGTACTAACACGTCGCTGCGTCACGTTATTAAGTTATGCGATTTCGCGCTATCCTCACTCATATTCTAGAAAATCTCTGCCAAAGATTGTATTGGGTGTTTAGTGGCAGAGAAGCAGGGCGGACCTGTTCAGACCGGCTCATCTCGAGACAGCTTCTGCCAACTGGACGACGCTGAGGGATAGTGGTGATGATTAAGGACATCAAACGATATGTTAATACGAAGGACGTCCTCCCAGCTGACAAAGTGAATACGGAAGAACTTGAATCTCAGCCAAGATCTGCTGCTACTTGAGACTGAAAAACATTTATCAAATACGCTAGTGCTTCCTGTCATAACCTATACGAAGAAAGAGATTTTAGAGCATCCGGTTTCAGAGGCATTCCTGCTGTTCCTTTGTCAAACTTCTGGAAGGTGGTGCTACTAACAGCCACAGCCGGAAAAGAAGGGCTAAAGAGACCATTGGACTTTTTGAATCTCGAAGACGTCGAGTTGTGGGACATGATAAAGGAGATGCCATTGCAACATGTGGAAAAGACTTTTGAGAAAGTCAAGCAGGGGCAGCTTGATACTATTGCATTGCAATACATAAACGAACAGCAAGACGGAAAGGTGATTGTTGTACTGGGGGAGAAAGCAAGAGTGGAGGAGTTTGCTTTGAATCTGGATGTCGATTGCATCTGGGTCCATGGTGATCTCGAAGCTAAGGAAAAGGTGAAGAGGATACAGAACTTTAAAAACCAGGATACCAAGGTGCTAGTGGGAACAAAGCTGGTTTGCGAGGGCATTGACATAGCCGAGGTACGACTGGTGCTTCTTGTGGGGTACGTGCCGCCAGTGTCGACATACATCCAGATGGCAGGACGTTTGAGAAAGGCGGGGAGGTGCGTGACACTCTGGAACAAACGGTCGTTACACAAAGATTCCATGCGTGTGCGGAACTACGCCAAGGCGATAAGGGAGTTCTATGGGTTGGAGGAGGAAGCAGGTGAGGAGACCGCAGGTGGGGAGATCGGAGGTGAGCCGGGTCTTGATGATGACGAAACTACAGGTGTAATGGGTCTTGGTGATGACGAAACTTCAGGTGGAATAGGTACTCGTGATCAAGAAACTACCGGTGATCTTGGCATTGCTGATGTACAACCTGAAAATAGACCGCTAAGAGATACACACGACAACACAAGTCAAATAATGAGTTGTGAAGATCCGACAACAGGTACAGCGGATAATGCTCGCGAGAACATTTCTTCTCTTGTATATCAAGAAACTATCTCCTCTGGTAGTCCTTACGCCTCTATCGACCCCTCCTCGACGAGCGAAAGTATTCTCTCGCCTCCCCCCTTCGCGAGCTTAATAGGGGAGGGCTTCTCAAGCAGTGCGCTTTTCCCATATTGATACCATGCAATCGTTAAGTTTTTCTCCTTACTACGCGTTTTTTTCAACTACATTCGTTTACCAACTAAGTGTTTTTTCTTCCCAACTTGTTTTAAAACCAAATTTGTTTTTTCAAGTAATACCACATGGATCCTGTTAGTGGTGGCACTCCTACGTTAGCTTCTAGGTGGTGACAATCTCACATGATTTTGTTGGCGGTGACGCTCCCACAACAATTGAGAATGAAAATTGAAGGATAAATTCTGGACGAATTCTTCTTGTTTGGACGGATAATAGCAACTAATGCAATTTGGCGTCTCCAGTTACCAAGAAAAGGGCTGTTGGTGTCTACATGCAACAACTATCGCGATCTCAGGACAATGCAGGCAAAAATGATGCCTCAAAGTATCCTTCTTGTGGTGAGTTTACGGTTATCGAAGGGTATATAGTAAAAAACTATGTATGCCATGCTGATAATAATGGCGATAACAACAACAACCATGTTGATAATAACGGCAACGGCAACGGCAGCAGCAGCAGCAGCAACAACAACAATAGCCAAGAAGAGGACAATAAGCCTTTTGTCTACACTTCTGGCCCTACTGCCTCGCACCTTCGGGTGCCCACTCGTCTCTTTTTTGAAACTCAACATCTTGTCGACATCTCTGGATATCATAAATCACCAGGAGATCTCTTTACATGCAGTTCAAAAGCATTGTTTGACGTTGTACCCACTCTGGAGCGCAGATTCTATTGGGAAGACAATGTCTTTAAAAAGAACAAAAAAGGCAGCCCGAGATCTCTCTGGAGCGAAAGCGCCCTTGTTTGCATTACAAGTTATTCCAATTTCCTTCAAGCACAACCGAAAAAAGTATTTGGTTTATGTCCCAGAGCTGGATGATGCCAAGTTACGCCCTCAGCTAGAGCTCAAGACAATTTCGTTTATATCTCAAGATCTTAACGGGCGGCAAAACACTTTCAACCAGAAACAACAGAAACTTGCTTCCGACAGAGTAAACACCATATTCAAAACGTGTTAATGGCGGATACCATTGAGTTTTGTGAGTCAGATAATAAGATACTAGAGAATCTCGAAGAGTCATTGGCTGCGTTCCGAGTGGAATGCACGTTTGTGTTTAACCGATGCTACAATCTGACTATCTCTGCTCGGAACTCAAGAATAATGCAGCGTAAAAGCTTTTCCAGTTTCCGAGGTGGATCTGTGGTCAAACGTTTTCAAAATACTACTATAAACAGCTATGCTCGTTCCTTTACCCCATTTTACTATCTGCTTCTGCACGCTAACAAACTATCCTTGTTTCCTTACGAGTGCAAGGAGTATCTAGAGGAGCTGCTTCAGCCACTCATGCTAGACAAGCCCTCTGATCAGCAAAACTCACATGCATATCTAAGCTATGCTACAATATGTTGACCGACACAGATGGCTTAGGCTCGATACTGGAGACATTAGTCAAGATGACTGTGTTTGACTGGAAAGTAAGGGAACCAGGTATACCATATTTCAAGCCAAAACTGGCAACATTGAGCAATACCCGTCACTCACTTGACACTCTAAAGTTTTTTCTGATCAATGCCACTCTGGCGGTCGCTCCTACTTCTAATATGCATTCGCCATTTGACAAGAACAGCCCATCCGGAAACATGTGGAACTATGTGACAAGCATTTACCATGAGGTATTCAAGGAGCAAAGTACAATCGCCAGCTACCGCGTTCTTCTACAGAGGCCCGACGGCGTGTCTGTTTCGGATAAGCTTTTGAACAAAAACAAAATACAATGGTTTTATGGCAATCGTAAAATGCAATGTGACAAATTGATATGGGGTCTTAGAAACTACTTCCGGTTGCCCACTGTCGAAGATCTTGCGGTTGATCTATTGCACTGTGATGAGATATCTCTTACCGAGAGCCGCTTCAATCCTAAAGGCTCACTTCTTGATCTCTTCCCTTCCGAGTATTTGCAAAGCCTTTTGCCTTCTTTTGCGAGGTACGAGATGCTCTCAGAAGAGCAGCAAGCTTATGTATTTGAGTCAATTGATAAAATAACCGAGAACCTTATCTGGATGGTATATTTGGGCTGTGGGTATTCCTATCGGTTTCCAGAGCTGGTGGATATTACTTATGCAGGACCAAACAGAGCGCTTTTCATAGACAATGATACCAGGTGTCTCGTTCTCTTTACGACTTACACCAAAGGAGACAAGTCAACTAAGCCACTAACTAAACGGCTGGATGCAACTACTTCAAAGTATCTCCTGTACCATATTGTGATTCTGAGACAGATACAAGCCAACTTGCTTGGCCCCGAATATTGCGAGGTGAACCCCGAACACTGGCCTCGATTTCATGGAAGCTCCATTGAACTTTCCCAATATATTCTCCACCAATATGTGTTTTTCAGCATAAAAGAGAGTACTTTACTGCGCCAGAAAGGGTTCAACGACATGCTAGTCAAAGAGTTAGGCTTCAATACTCGTGAGCTGCGTCAAGCAATGGTAGCGATCATGCGAAACTATGTCAAACGTAGTTCCGTGTCTGAGGTTTATCACACAATGACTCAAGAGCTCATGTTTGGACATTCTGTTCGCACAGGACTTGAGTCTTACGGACTTGATTCCTTTTCATTTGACTCTGTCACTGCAAGTACTGCTACTTACTTTCAAGCTGTTGCATCTGAATCATGGCATAACTGGATAGAGCTTGAATCCAGCTTCCGCACACCGCAAGTTAACGGTATACCTTCGGAGCAAGACATCCAGGAGCTAGAGGGATATGTCGATACACTCAAGACTGCTTTGCATAATATTCGGTTTTCGGCTACAGCAAAAAAGTTGCGAGAGCTTCCTTCAATTGTGCCGACCACTGGGCTGTCGGGTTATCTAGCATCCCAGAAGGCTGCTCGGAGACCGGGAATTGCAACAACCTTAGATCAATTGCAGCAGGTTGCACACGTACTCAGATCCAATGCTGAAATGTGAGGCTAGCTTGTACTTCTTCAAACATTAGATAGACGAAAGTCGGATGATAGACAGAGAACATAAAAAAGAGTAGCATGTAGCTGATTGTCATAGTGTAAGTACTATGCGTTTTTGGCAATTCATACCCTTAGGCACAATGGGGGACATATATTTTTTAAGCTAAAAAGACATTCATTTCATGTCTAGTCTTCAATTAAGAATTCTCTATGCTTATCTGGAGTTCTCGAGGCTTATCTAGATTCTCCTATTTCATGGAAATTGTCTAGTCATATGGTACGCTTGTGCGAGGAGGGTAAAGTAAACTTTTGCATGCATATACGCGCATGCTTATACATATAGGTATGCATACGCATGGCCATGCGCCTGATGAGGTGCCTGCTGATGTGCCTGTGGGCTTGATTGTAACTCTGATGTATTGAGATAGAAAGCGGTGATAGTTTTAGGATTCTTCAGGCTAAGAGTGCTGTATTGGTGTGATAAACTATAAAATATGTCAATTTTGGGAGCCATTCGGAGATATATCGAGGTGGAAAGCCTTTAAGACAGTGAGAGTAGAGTGGCGATTTTATTGTAGAAGTAAGGTTTGTTTTCCACTCTAGCATCGGCGGAAGAGATGCTTTGGGAGTGGAAAGCCGGGGGTCTATACTGCTGAGGTGCTGTCGTACAAAGTGATAAATATGAGAGGCAGTGATTCTATAGCTTAGAGATAGTACTGCGAATATGTGCTGTTCGAAACTAATTAAAGCTTATACACTGTTTGTTGGGTCGGAATAGTTGTCCATGGCTCTGAGAAGAGCTGGGTATGCTGTATTGCTCTAATAAACTATGATATACGACAATAAGTGGTATTTGTGAGAAATATCTCAGGAGGGAACGTCTTTCAGACAGTGAGAGTAAGGTTATTGGTGTTTTCAAAATAAAAGAATACACTCAAGACTCTAACACTAACACAAAGCTTGCTTTTGTGGTGGAATACTGGGGGCCTATACTGCTGAGGTACGGTCGTACAAGGTGATATGGAGG
>LT598450.1:854069-880411 GCA_900074755.1 Lachancea nothofagi CBS 11611 | reverse complement strand
ATACCACCCAACACTACATTTCCGTGCACAGGGGATTCATCGCTATTGGCCACTCGCGATATATTCAGGCATGGAGGGGACCGGGTTTCGCCTAGCTAAGTCGCATACATGACAACCACACCAGGATATTTTCGCAAGTCAAAGTGGCTTTAGAACGCAGCCTCAGCGGAGCTTTCGAGTCTACATCATAAAAAACACCAGCGTCTGGTTTCGCCCCATATTCTAGTATTTCAGTGGAAATGTTTTAATGCATAAAACCATCCTTGTGCTGGTAAGCCCGCAACGCAGCTCATGACTGTCCAAGAGAAGACCAAGATCAAATCAGTTGCAATCATCGGAGCCGGCGCAGCTGGACTGACTTCGTTATTTGAACTGCTGAACACCAACGAAGATGGATCAACCAATTTGAAATACAAAAGTGATGGTGTATTTGATGCTGCAAATACTCAGAGGCCAAAAATCGTAGCCTTTAATAAGGTTGTTGCGTTTGAGCTCAACTCTGACATTGGCGGGATCTGGAAACCTGCCTTTGAAAGCCTGACCTATTGGATCGGGCTACACTTGACACCGAGCGGTACAACGAACCGTTTGTGATTCGGCCAAGGACCGAGCTCCCGCTCCAGATTTTGGATCGCAAGTACAGTAGGGAAGACCCTCTGGTTACGAAAAAATCGGACTTTCCCAGTCCTCAAACATGGTCCAGCAGTGGCGTCTACCGTCAATTGTTTTCGAATGTGCCTCGACGGTACCTTCGCAATTCATTCATTCCACTCAAAGACCAGGCTTCGGGTACCAAAAGTGACATAGGTCAATTCCTCACCAATTCTGAAGTCACTGCACAGCTTAAACAGTTTTCCGCGAATTTCAACCTAGCAGAAAATGTGCGCTTCAACTCTGAAGTTATCAGGGCAAAAAAGCTGAACAATAGCAGAGGTTGGAAATTGTTTATTAAAGAAACTTCGCGGGATACCCAATCTGTGAGGTGGTACGAAGAAGAGTTTGATGGCTTAATAGTGAGTAACGGCCACTATTCGATTCCCTACATTCCTAAAATTGATGGTCTTTCCCAATGGAACGCTGTATTCCCGGGCTCAATTCAACATTCCAAGAGCTTTAGAGATCCAAAAGTTTTCAAGAGCAAGCGGGTTGTGTTTGTAGGCACTGGATTGAGTGGTGTTGATATCTTGCAGTACGTCTTTCCCATTGCCCACGAAGTCATAGTTTCAAGAACTCCGAATAAGGAGGAAACATTTCCTTGGCTGACGAAAGCTGCAACGTCGGAAGGTATTATTATCAAACCAAGAATCAAGAAGGTGGTGCCTTCGAACAGAACAGTAGTTTTCGAAGACGGAACAGCAGTTTCTGGTGTAGACTACATCATTCTGTCCACTGGATATCACTGGCATTATCCATTCTTAGACGAGGAAGAAACCGGTGTCAGAGTAGCTCCGGCTCCCAACAAAAGCTTCCCAGATGGAACATCATTAGTTGATGGATTATACTTGAACTTAGTAGCTGTGAAAGACCCGTCTCTGGCTTTTGTAGGCGTCACTGTGACACCCGTCTTGTGGCCAAGTTTTGAACTTGAGGCATCAGCTATTGCTGGTCTATGGTCTAACAATTTCAGACTGCCCTCAAAGAAAGAGCAGCGTGATGCGAGTCTTGAAAGAAAGGCGAAAACTGGAGCCAACTTGCTCTTTCATTATTATCCGGGGGAAGTTTTTCAAGATTATGTTGACAGCCTCAGGCCATATCTCGTCAAGGACAGAGACTGGAAGAATATATTTGATAATCGTCACCTTGATGACCTAGCTAGATCATACGTTACTGCAGAGAGGCTCTTTTATGGTCTAAAGCATGCTCACATAGCTGTAAAGGACACTTTTTAGGACAAGCCGAATTAATTTGTGGTATGCACTCATTTTTATAAGAGTCTGCGTCAGCCTTGAATTTGCTACAACGTCGGGGCATCTCATCTGTCTTCACTCACCAAGAGGTGTTTCGATCTCTACAGATGCTTCGGCAAGAGGTCCTAAAATACATCTGAATACAATACTAATTAGAGCTTATGAGGGCGAACTTAGAGATTATCCACAGATATAAATGCCTCATTATATGTTTTCCTGGAGTGCACTGAGTGTATGGAACAATGATCCAATCTTTACTTCCAGACTTGCGATATCTTTCTCGAATTGAACAGCCAGCTTAGCTTCCTTTCAGTTTTTCAAGAGCGCTCGCAAGACGTTCCTCATACACGTCTCGACTTTCGTCACTTCTCCAGCTCAAGTCATGAGCAGGATGTGTTACGTCCAAGAATCTGCTGCCAAAAAGCTGTTCTCTGAAGGTTAAAACCTTGGATGTCTCGGTAGCGATTGGATAGTCGTCCCAAGATAATCCCAGCTTTCGCAACTCAGGCAAAAGCTTGTCGACAATCTCTTCAAAGGATTGCGGCAATACTGTATACGCAAAATTGAAACCGTCAATGTCAGAAATAGTGACCCATTGCTCGATGGACTTGGCAACTTCACTAGCAGTCCCAATCATTACAGGACCGCTTCCCCCAACCTTGATCTCCTCTATAATAGCCTTTTTAGTCCATTTCTCCACTCGTGGATACGCAGACTGCCATTTTTTTATCGACGAAGCAATTGCCACATTTTCTACGTTGGTCAACACCTCATCATCCTCAAATTTGTCGATATCAACACCAGTCCATCCAGAAAACATTGCTTTAGCACCTTCTTCATCAGAATATGCGGCTTTATACTCCGTGTACCTCTTTTCAGCTAATTCATGAGTATCGCCTATGATCACAGTTAAAAGAGCAACGAATTTAATTTTGAAGTGTCTCTCTGGTACTTTTCATGCGCTATTTTTTTGATGTCAACTATCGACAGAGCCAAATCTTCAGGCGTCAGACTTGCCAGAAATATTAATTCTGCATTCTTGGCAGCCAGTTCCCGCCCTTTTGGTGAAGTGCCTGCTTGAATAATTACGGGCAGCTTTCGCTGGCTAGGGTGGGTAATGGCGGGGCCCGGAACGATTGAAATGCTCACCAACGTGGTTAATATGTCTTATTCCATTGGGGTCGGTGAAAATTCCATTTTTCTTGTCCACTTTGAAGCTTTCGTCTTGCCATGAGCTCAAAAACAACTTGTACACAACATCGACATACTCCTCAGCACGATCGTATCGCTCTTTGTTGCTGGGTAAATTCTGCCCATTGAGAAGATTCCTTGAGGCGCTGTCTAAATACGAAGTCACAATGTTCCAGCCCGCTCTACCGTTGCTGATTAAGTCCAAAGTACCAAGCCGTCTTGCCAAGTGATAAGGTTGTTCACTGATGGTCGAGATCGTTATGCCGAATGCAAGTTTTGAAGTAACAGACGCCATTAATGGAATAAAATAGCTAGGGTCAGAAATAGGCCACTGAGACCCCGCCTTCGCAACCGGCCCGATATTTCCAGGACCCTGATAGACATCGTAGGGCCCTAAGACATCTGCCAAGAAACAAGCATTGAATTTGCCTCGTTCAAGTAATTTTGCCATTTCTGTCCAGTATTTTGGAGATTGATAGAGCTCCGCTGATTTGTCATCAGGATGGCTCCATATTCCTACCGATTGATTTCCTGCAGATCCCATCAAAAACGCATTGATAATTAAATTCTTCTTTTTTGTCAGTTTAGTCTTCTTCCCGCCTTTGACCTCAGCATCTAAATCACGTCTACCGCGTGTCATTTCAATGCCAAGAACAATGAAAGACTTTATTCCAGAGCACTAAGCACTAGCATTTTATTTCCAGTGTCATTCATATTGACCACCCTAGTCTTATATAGCCGATGGATACCTTGGAGGATGTTCTAGCTTAATTTTCATTCTTTCCCCGAGGTCCCAAAAACTGCTGTGTTTTCCGCTCGCGACACAATGTCTCAAAAATGTCTTTGGGCGTGCTATCGGCTCTTCACAAAAAAACTCAATAAAAGGCTGGCTGAGGATTGGTACATTAAGGCAACGTACATTTTGTAGTTTTTTAGGATCATGCCACTAAGTTGGTGCTCGCTTGTAATTTTGAGCCTACAACTTCTTCAAATGCTCAAGAGACACTTCAAAGGACTGGAAGCCATCACAGTCATAGAACCGAAAGAAGTTCCACAGCCCTTCAAAAAAATCAAGTCGAAGGGCAGTTCGTGTGGCGATTTGGCTGGCCAATTACCCCTACTACAGACAGCACTCGTCGTTAAATCTTTTGATGACGAGCTAGACGTTTCAAAAGATATCAGAATACCACATCAGCTTAATGATTTCGAGGTCCTAATCCAGAATAAATACGTAGGCCTAAACCATGTCGACTGGAAATCAAAGACTTACCGCTTTAACATCTACTCATTCCCGTGGATCAATGGAAGAGAATCCAGTGGTCTTGTCGTCAAAAGAGGCAAAAAAGTAGATGGCGTCAGATTTCCCATTGGCACCGAAGTGTTCATTGCCAGCACGTCTTATCGCAACCTAGAAAGCTCGACATTCCAAGAGTATACTGTTTTCGATTCACGGCCTGTTTGGAGGATACCTGAAGAAAGGGTAGCTGGAGGCACTTTCCGCAAAAAGTTTGGGCTGGACTTTGCAGGTGGCATAGGTGTAGGCCTTGTCACTGCTGGTTCTGCTCTTTCGCCTTTTATCAAATACGAGCGTACCACTTCAGAACCGATTGAGAAAAAAAACATCGTAATATGGGGAGGCTCAAGCTCGGTTGGTATTTACGCGATTCAGCTGGCTAGAAGTTCGGGTAGCTTCGATAAAATAATAGCAGTTTCAAGTGCCAAGTACACCTCTTACTTAGAAGAGCTGGGCGCTACGCATGTCATAGACCGAATGAAGGGTGAAAGTATCATCTCGAAAGAAGTTGGCGATCTTTGCGCCGAAGGAGTTCATTACGGGCTTGACACGATATCTAAATCAACCGCCACATCTCTGTTCAGAATTCTGCAGAATGGTCCAAACTACGAGAAAACCTTGGTATGTTTAGTTGATGGTCCAGATAGTGCACTAGCGTCTGAGCAAACAAATATTGCTGTCGAAAAGGTTAACGTCAAAAGATTTCACGAAGACATAAGTTACGGGGAGAGCTTTGTTCGGTACACCTCGCAGCTTTTGGAAACTGACGCGCTGAAGCCCATTCGGGGTCTCAGAATATTCAAAGGCCTGGACAATTTTGGCCACAGCATTGCAATTGGACTTCGAGAACTGAAAGAGCACGGAGCTGGGGCAGAGAAATTTGTTGTCGGTATATAAATGTCCGAGATAATGACGTGTCAGGATAGTACAGAGTGACAAGATATCGCTTCGCAAATAATTATCTAAAGGCCTGGAGCCAATTTACACTACCTCACTATGTAAGTATTAACAGTAGGAAGCGGAACCCATCACCGCCGTTATACTAACCAATAGCCAAAGGTGTACGTAGGCATCTAAACAAGATGCAATATGAAATTCTCATTGTGTTTTAATGAGAGGTCAATATATTTGTGCTAGCATGGTGGCCAATGTCTATTTTCTATAACCTGTGACCTTCGCAACGCTAAGACACAGCCAAACTTCTCTGTCTGACAGTGTGCCAAAAAAAAAAAGTCCACAACTATGTCACCCACAAATTGTTCATCTTTAAAGACAATTGTGTTCAGAAATCTATCGGGCCTCTAGTGCCGGAAACGTGTTCGAACAAGAGTTTGACACATTTAGGTGGGAAGGTCAAGACCACGGCGGATCTCTTGAATACCGCCATTTTTTCGAAGTTACTTTGGCATTTGCAATCTAGTTCTTGCTTGACTTCGCGGAGACCTTTTGGAGGCCTCAATGTCTTTCTCTCTCATCGAATTAAAAGTCACAGGACATCTTAATTTGTATAAAGGTCCTTGCTACTGCACGCAAATGCACCAACATCCCATTATGGTCCGTATCAGCGCTCAAAAATGACGAACAAAAGCGAGGAAAAGATCAGCGATAGTGTGGAAATTTTGGACGGTGTCTCTTCTACAGATGTCAACGACAAGGTTGCTGCCGTTTTCCAAGAGTATCTGCCCGAAGAACATGTTCTATCGGAAGTAGATTATATTGCGAAAGAAAACAACTTGGAGAGCTACAGAGAGCTTCTAAATCGAGGAGCTTTGTGGGCCAACAACCCGAAAATTATCGAAACCGATGAATACGCTGTTTCCGAAAGGAGAGCCTTCGAACGATCTAGAACACATCCCATGTTATCACTCTCCCCGCATATGAAATTAGCCGCTATCTGTACTTCATGTGCTGCAATTAACTTTGGTATGGACGAAAGTGCGATTGGTGGCGCGGTTTTGCAATACCAAACACAATTCAATATCACGGATGCGAATATTCAGGGTCTTACAGTGGCAGCCCCATACCTGGCGGCTGCTATAATTGGAGCACCACTCACGCTTTATCTAGACAAATACATGGGGCGCAAATGGATTATTTTATTGAGCTGTGTGATAGGTTTTGCTGGCTCATTAATTCAAGGTTTCTCAAACGGATTAGGGTGTCTTTTATTTGCACGTTTGTTTCTCGGGATTGGTATGGGCTTGAACTCTTCTACTGTGCCAATCTACACGGCTGAATGTTCTCCAGCTCATTCTCGTGGAGCCGTCCTTATGTTGTGGCAAACCTTTATTGCTTTGGGCGTGTGTTTAGGTTCGGTTTTCAATAGGGCCTTCGTTGGTATTAGCGGATCCTTGTCGTGGCGGTTGATGATTGGCTCATCTGCTGTGGCACCCTTTATCACCGGAATTCTGATCTTCTTCCCCCCTGAGTCCCCAAGATGGCTTATTGTTAATGGACGCGCCAGGGAATCATTGGACGCTTTGATCAAGCTCAGGCCAAACGACCTCACCGGCGCTAGGGATTTTTACATCTTACACCAGTCGTTGAAGTTTGAGGCAGAGTTGAAAAACCCACTTTCTTCTTGGCAGCAGTTTAAATCTTTATTTGGGAATGCAAGGAACAGATTTGCCATCATTGTTTCCTTTATTGGGATTTTGGGGCAACAATACGGTGGTGTTAACATTCTGGTTTCCTATACTACAACAATCTTAACTAAAGCTGGGGTTGACCCCGTCACAGCCATCGCTGGCTCGATTGGCATTGGTGGCGGATGTTTCCTGGCAACTTTTTTGTCAACTCAATTAATAGACCGCTACGGAAGAAGAAAGATGTTGCTATTCACTTTACCAGTGGAAGCCATATGTCTCTTTTGGCTGGGCGGTGTGCTTAACGTTCAAAACACGCAAAGCAGACTTGGTGCTGGGCTGGCATCGATGTATGTTTTTGTTTTGTTCTACGGGACAGGAATCGGGCCAGTAAGCTTTACTTTAGTTGCGGAAACATCTTCGATATCGGTGAGAATGGCTCACAGTGCAACTTGTATGTTTGTGAATTGGATTTTAGATTTTTGTCTAAGCATGACATGGCCCAAAATGAATGCGACGATGACTACTTCTGGAGGCTTATACTTCTACGGTGCTTTCAATATCCTAATTTGGGCTCTTGCGTACTTTTGTATCCCGGAAACAAAGCAATTCACTTTAGAGCAGCTCGACGAAATTTTCAAAGTTGGTATTCTCGCTCACATAAAGAAAACATCAAGGTACCTGACAACCTGGAAAGGTAGGCATAAGTGACTCTGAATACGAAGCCATAATTGTTTGACTTTAACAACATAGTTTCTTGAAACACTCTTCATTACCTGATATGAAAATTACAAAATTATAGTGATAGCCGCAAAGCTATAAAGCATATCTGAAGTTTGGATTCTCCTGGTCAGTCAAATCGGCAAACTCAAGATTTTCGATAGTATGCTTCTCATCTACACGTTCCGCGGCTACTTTGTCTCTGCGCATGTTTTCCCTGGAGTTTATAAAGTAGAGCATAGTTAAAGTCACAATACAACCTGCATAACACACCAACATGGAAATCTTAGCACCAGTGTAAGTAGGAGCCTGGTTGGAGATGAATGTTTGTGGACCGGCCAGGTTGGATGCAGCATAAGAAACCAAGTTGATAGATGAAACAGTCCATTTTTTGGTGTAGCCCAAAGTGTTTGAACTGATAATCGACAGCACGCAAATGAACGCCAAAGGAGCAACGTATAATAAGTAGGCACCAGCCAGTTTTGCATGCTGTTTTCCTTAGAAAATGCTAGCATACAAGTCGCAACCAAACTTAGTGCGGCTGCGATAATACCCCAGGCCAACCTATGTTGCAAGAAGGGAACATTCTTTCTGGCGCAAATAACGGAAATGTATCCAAATAGAGGACATACGACCAATTCAACAGCGTAACTGGGCATGGTCATTAGAATGGAATCCTGTGTGTTGTATCCAAAATCTTCTTTAATCAAAATGTTCATGAAGTTGGTGAGACCACCGTTTGGAATGTTAGAACCGATGGAAAATAAGAAATATAGCCATGTTCTGACATCTGTAAATGCTTCTTTCACTTGGTACCACTTGATGTTGTGGTTACCGAATCCTTGTTGATTGCTTCTAATTCTTTCAACAACCATTAACTTCTCACGCTCAGACAAAAACCAGGCTTTGGATGGATCATCTGGAAGATGGAAGTAGACTGCGATACCAATTACGATCGTTATCAATCCGGTGACAATGAATAAAACTCTCCAGGCTTCGATGCTATAGGAATCCTTTCTGATGTAAAGCCCATAGGACAAAGCATTAGCCCAGATACCACCTAGGCCGTTGAAACCGAACCATAGACAAACTCTCATAAACTGCTCCTCTTTTTTCCAGTATTGCGCGGTGATCACTGTGAAAGTAGGAGTAACCATACTCTCAGCACAGCCCAAGAGGACTCTCAAAACAATAAAGGATGGATACTTCACACTTGGGGCAGCGTGCAAAGCCAAAATCATGCCCCAGATAATCACAAAGACACCCAGCGTCTTCGCTAGCCATTTTGATTTCTGGAAGATAAATTGCCCGGGTCCCATATTGAAGAACAGGTAGCCGAAATAGAAAGCAGAGCCTACCCACGAGTATTGCGTACCGTGCATGTTAAGATCCTGTCTAAGGCCCATCACCGCCGCGGAACCGGTGGAAATTTTGTCCATGAATTGAATCGAATACAATATGCACATCAATGGAAACATGCAAAAATCTATTTTACGTACCAATCTCCGATCTTCTTCTGGTGTGAACGTGATATGCTGGGATTGCAAAGCCAAACGCATTGCCTCGTCCACATTGCCAGTCACTTTAACTTCTTTACCTCGAGAAGACACAATGGTCGTTATCACCTGATCGCCGTCACCTATTTGTTCTCGTCCAAAAGAGACGACTGGGTTGATCTGGTCGTCAGAGCGAGAGTCAATGGTATCAACACGGGCATTGCCGAAATTTTTAGCATCCGAGTTTTGGCTGCTCATGCTTAATTCGCGGTCAGTGTGGTCTTTCGAAACCTCGATTCATCTACTCAACGACTACCTTACTTCTATTTATTTGTTTAATAGCTGAAGAGAATTAATGTCTGCGACCTGAGATGTTCCTGCAAGGCATTACGCAATCCTCAAAACGTTGTTATCTTTCTCCGTTATCTATTTATTACACTCTATAGGGCATCTCGCCTCCACGCCCGTTTCTAATGCTACAGGGTCCAATTTCAAATTTTCTCTTTTAAAAGATGCGATAACCCCCACCGACATTGGCCGAAGAAAACCCTGCATGGAGATCTCACAACATGTCAAAAAATAAATCAAAAAAGTGCGTTGCCCACAGATGAACTCGAGACTGGGGTGCTACAGAGTGATCACAGATAAGGTTAAAGACTCTGTGAAATGTGAAAATTGCGTGGAATTTCGGATTTCGCCGGACTCCATGTCTTGGACAGAGTAAGTGACGCTGGTATTGGAGTCTGCGATGTGGAGGTTGTGCAGAAAAAGAATGCATTTAAGTTTGCAAAGAAAGTAAGGTAGTTTGGATTTTCACGGTGAACAACAGACTGAAGATAGCTCTTTCTGTTTCTATAGATACTATGTAGACTTCGGGGGCAGGACAGGATGAGAAAAACACTTTAGAGGAACTTTCATCTAGTTATAGAATAGACAAATCACACAATTGAGGAGGCCACTAAAAGTGAAGAGAACAAGTGTTTTTGTCAATCACACACTGATATAGAGTGAAAAAAGCTGACGTACTGGTTAAACGTGCTAAACGTGATAATCTTGCTCCTTGAGCCAATAAAGCACCGGCACGAAGTAGATCATCGATACTAGATATTTATACCGGAGAATGTTACGAATAATCTGATTGTCGGTGACTTACTTCTAGAAAGTAAGTGACTAGAATTTCAGCCCGCGATTTCCGTTTGCCGCGAGAATAGGAAGAGACAAGTCGTACTCTATCAAGCCGCATCACTACCGGCTGGATTTGTAGAGATAATCTTTGTGTTTGCCGTTCACATTGCTCAATGCAAAAACTGTGCATGAAGCTAAACTTTGCGCTGAGATATCGTAGTTTCAGTATAAAAAGCTTTGGGGATGTGAATGATGGGTAGTGCCAAGTTGGGTAATGACATAACAGTACAAAGTGATATGAAAAAGTCAAGAGCGCTAAATGATATCTCATATTTCCAGACCCTGGCCAAAGAATTAACAAGTAATCTTTCCCTCACCGGTTACTTATTGGGAGGCTTCAAGCAAGAATTATGACAAACTTACTATTTTTGAATCAAACTCGCCTCATAAAACAGCTACATGGCTCCATTCTACAGCTAACTTGGTTGTATTACTAACACTGTGGCTACGCAGAGCTCCACACTTTTGCGAGGAAGTTGATGCTATTTACTTCTTTATCATTAAAGTGAATCAAATGCCCTTCACTCTCATTTGGATCGTAGTATGCACACCATACGTAGCCACAGCATCCCATACTAAGACGCTTTTGAAATCCAGTTTTCGTTTCTCTCAATTTTTGAAAAAGGGAAAGACTAGAGCGACGTAGTATTATTGCCCCATTCGCTATTAGTGGAGATTCGTAGTATTTTTTCAATTCTTCCACAGACTTGTGTGTTTCTTTAAGAGGCTTGATTTTATGAAATTCTATCTCCCACGATGCCTTTTTGCAATTTCGTAGTCCCCCGTTAGCCCAAAGTAGTTTAAACTGTTCGTTGAAGTGAGTTGGTTGAGTTGAGCAAATGTAGTCTTTATTGCCCGCGCCATCTTGTTTCAAGATACCTAGCGCGCCAGCCGCATGTTTGTTAAAGCGATACTCTTCGCTGCCTGATATTGACTGTCCCAACCAGAATAGTTCTTTGTCGCCATAGACTGGCTCGCTTGTTTCTTTCCATAGCTGCATGGTAGAGGATATCAATAGACCAGGTAAATGGCTCTTTCTCTTCATTAGTACCACACCACTCTCCATTAGATGTTTATAGCCTAGTTTCAACAGTTCATTTTGACTGGTGAACTTTGTTAAATGTGGCATTCTGAAAACAGAGCGCTCCTTTTCCAATGGTAACAGCTTTTTGTAGAATTTCACATCACTGGGTTTGATAAATTCGTCAAGTGGCCGGTCCCTAAAAAGAATGCTCCCGTCTCTCTATATCCTACCTCATCGAAAAGAGTTTCTGGGTTGACAAATGGAACAGAATCCGAATCCATCAAAATCATTTCGTCAAAAGAATTAAACAAGGAAGCTATCCATTTGTTGGAAAAGCGTTCGAAGATGTTTAAGCTACCATCTGTTATCGACCTTTCCGCATTTACAAACCAAATGTCTTGGGGATACCCAAGCTCGCCTACGCGATCCTCTTTTTCAACACTGACGCTGCCTCTTCCTACAGTTATAATATCTTGCATTGATGAGGCTGAAACGTCACCCTTGTGCACAAGTTGAATGGGCAGTGTGTTTTGCAAAACTCTTAAAACCTTGAGCAATCTTTTGACTTCGTCGACACCGCCTTCCCCTATACTAATGACAATTCCCTTTCCCTTCATGGTGTCTTTTACATGTCTCCAAAACGGTACTTGCGACGTCCTCCTTCCGTCATAATCTTTGGTTTCAGCCGTCCGGAGTTTGTCTAGATTGGGGAAACCTTCAACTGAGTAGCCGTCCCATCTGTTGAATGTCGGTAGCTCGCGTGTGAAAGCCGGAAATAGCCTGCGTTCTAATTTGTCGAAATCTAAATCTCCATGCGGTGCTGAATCTTTGATGAAACAATGGCTGTAGATCCCCAAATGCTTAATTGAGTTGATCACACGTTTCTTGGAAAAATAAGATGTTCTGCTATCCCCAAAGCCTCTGATTCCCCATTGATTATTTCTCGAAAATAGCGACTGGAAATATTCTGAACACACGTCATCATTGCTCAGTGTTATGGTCGAGTCGTTATCATTATCATGAACTTTCGCATATAGACTGTTGATTATCGCATCAGATGACTGTGACCTCAGAAACGCCAATTTTTCTGCAAACTGCAACGAAAAAACAAATAGTAAAATCGGGAGAGATATAATAACTAGGCGTTTCAGACGTTTGCCTCGATGAAAGCTCCTTATCAGGGCAAGCATGTTACTTGCTTCGAACTATGATGAACAAAATTAGGAATGCAGGAACGGTCAGGAAACACCAGAAGTCCTTGGTAAGATTTATGTCTATTACCTCGCGCCATGTGCCAAGACAACTTCTGGCCCCAACTACCTGAATGTAAATTATGAAGCTTTTTCTTTCTTCGACGTTTATAATTAGCACAGCTATCCCAAACCGATTCAGTCAAAAAACTCCGAGATTTGAACCTTGATGTTACCCGAGCTTTGCGTTCTTTAGGATCGTTTGTCTACCCAATTTGCGTGTCATGGATGGCTAGCAATGTTGTGCTGAAGAAGACATCAACTGGGAAAGGTCCGGACTTATGAAATCGCTCGTCATTCGTAAGGCTTGTCATATCCTGAATCTACAGCAGTATCTAACTTTACTACGTATGATAATTCTATCCCACTAGCGTCATCGTGAATCTCAAGTGTTCTTCTCACGATATTCTAAAAATATTAGCAGCTTTGCGAAAATGTGTAATGAAACTAGGACTGCGTTCTGAATAGCGCGAAATAGCGAGGGCAAGCGAGTAGTTTTGGTTGCGAAGAGCTTAACGCACCTATGTTCGTCGGAAGATCAATGAGTGAGGAAGTTGTATGTCTATCATAACTTGTCTTGGTCCACCTGCGATAATGCTCCATAACATTGCCCTGTTCCTAACAAGACACCATCGGATCGTCCTTAAGAACTTGTCGTTCTATCTGCCATCTAGTTGTCTCTTTCTGTAGTCTCGGCGACCGCCATTTGTCACGAGCGGCGGCTGTGGCTTTTCACGTTTAATATAAAGGGCAAGCGATGCTCGAATCCGAATCATCAATAGTTGTTCGGGATTCAATCAGGAACTTGACGATTGTTGACCACTGCACAGTAATGTCATTTAACGAGATTCCTATCATTGATCTCAGCAAAGCATTCAACCCCCAAACAAAACCTCAGTTTCTTATTGATCTACGTGATGCCCTAATAAATGTGGGATTCATGCTCTTGATCAATTACGAAAAATGCGGTCCCTCCCATCGAGATTTCGAGGACATCAAGCAGCAGGCAGTCGAGTTTTTTGCATGTCCCGACCATGTCAAGAAAAAATGCGAAATGATTCATTCTCCCCACTTTTTGGGTTATACTAGGTTTGCCAACGAGATTACGGCGGGGAAAGTCGATTTGAGAGAGCAGATTGACTTGGCAACGGAGCTACCCCCACCCAAGGATGGCGAACCGCTATACAAGCAAATTGAAGGTCCAAACCTATGGCCCGACGAGAGAGAAACGCCTAACTTCCGTCCTGTAGTAACCCACTACATTGATGTAATGACTCAACTCAGTACAATCTTTAGAAACCTGGTTTGTGAAGCAATTGGGCTGGAATCTAATGGTTTTGATTCGCTCTTCAAGGAAAATCAGCAATGTAAGATGAAGCTTATAGCGTATCCAGAAGTGTCGTACAAAAAGTCGCCTGCGACACTAAATGAGAGCAAGACCGAGGTAGGTCAAGGTGTTGGACCCCACCGTGATTCTGATTTCTTGACATATATATACCAGGCCTCGGAACACAAAGGGTCGCTCCAGGTGCAGAATTTCCAGGGAAAGTGGGTCTCTGTTGACAACACCCCTGGTAGCCTCGTAGTAAATGTAGGGCAAACACTTGAGGCCATTACTGATGGTGTATGCAAAGCCACGATACATAGGGTGGTAAGTCCTGAGCAAGGTTCAGGGACAAGAATGTCCATTCCTTTTTTTCAAACTATAGATCTGGACTCTCACAAAAGTATAGTTCCTGACATACCTCCAGAGATTTTGGACATGAAAGATGAAAGAGACAAACACATTGGTGATTGGGGAGTAGACGTGGGGTTTCAATTCTCACCCGATGTGAGCAAGTACCCTATTGGCTATACTGTATTTCGGAACAGAATCAAATCTCACAGGGATGTGGCTGCCAAGTGGTATCCCGAAATCCTCAAGCAGGTGCTCGGCAAGCTGTGAAGCGGAGGTTTTCGAGTCTTTACGACTAGCGGCGAATAAAAAATTACGCGAATCAAAATGAAGGGTTTATATGAGATTGCTCGCAACAAGACGTTATGGGAAGTTGCAATTAAGGTGGCAATTTTCCAAGCAGCGCCATTATTCACTGGAAATGACGGAAAAGACTCCAGAGTTATATGATACCTTTTTGGACCCCAACGCCCTGTTTGAGTGCTTAAAAACCCCCCGTTGGTACTATGGCCGATCGTGATCAAGCAAAAATCTCTGTGATGGTCCTACCCTAGTCTACTCAAACAATGCAGACAGACTAATTGCCACCATTGCGATAAGGCACAGCTTACTTAGTGCTATCGTAACGCATTGTGGATGGAATGTGTGCCTTATACATATTCGAAATATTTAGCTTGGAAGCTCTCTTATCCTGAGACTGCATAAATTTCTACTGTAATAATCCATCAAGCAATATTTACGTCCTTCGACGCTATCACGAACAGCATCATCGAACTCATGGTTAGGTGAAAGAGAGAAAAGAATCCAATAATAACGTTTGTGCCGGAACAGTTGAAATTGGGTGATCTCATTGATGGTTTGCTCCGATTTGCATAATATGGAGACTCCATTTCCGTACTTCTTAGCTTTCTTCCACGGAAATCCAGAGGTAGGCTTGATAAGTCTCATTCGTGTCGCACTAGTACAGAGTGATACGGCCCACTTCGAGCTTGTAAATTTTGCTACAAATGTCGCCCCTAGGGTTTTCATATAGAGAAACATGAAATTTACTTCAAATTCCCCATTTTTCAAATTGACTTCACAATTTCTCAATATTCATCATTATAAGAACGATTGACAATGACTTTGCCAACCATTCGAGTACACTGGTTGAACGAATCGAGAGCATTCAGGGTCTTATGGCTCCTAGATCACCTGAAACTCGACTATGAGATTATTCCTTATAAGAGGGACGAAGGCCACCGCGCTCCCGAATCCCTCAAGAAGATTCACCCGCTGGGAAGATCACCTTTAGTTGAAATTGAGGATAAGAGTACCGGTAAGAAGAAAATTCTGGCGGAATCAGGGTATATCTTTCAATATATCTTACAGCACTTCGATCAGTCGAATATACTGAACAATACAGATGCCGACATGTCTGAGAAGATTCAATACTATTTGCACTATGTCGAAGGCTCGCTGCAGCCACCCTTAATGATCGAATATCTTCTATCTATGGTACAGAAAGCGCCAATCCCCTTCCCAATTTCCTACCTAGCAGGCAAAATCACGGGCAAGATAAGCGAGAAATACTCCAGCGGTGAGCTAAAGAGCCAGCTGGATTTTGTTGAGGGCGAGATTTCAAAGAACCGGGGATATCTAGTCGATGGCAAACTGAGCGGGGCAGACATTTTGATTTCTTTTCCATTGCAAATGGCTTTCCTGCGGGGATTCGCGAAGCCAGCGGACTACCCTAACATACAAAGTTGGATGAAGATCATAACGTCTTTGGATTCATATTCAGTCTCCAAAGACAAGGCGAATGCCCTTGGTGGGAAGTTTTAAAAAGCTACGTGTTGTCTAAGCGAGAGCACATTGCTGGCCAATTCGCCTTTACTATTTTGGTTTATCAAGTTTTATATTCGTTGCTAACTGGAGTACTTTAGTTCGGCGCAGTATGTAGGTACCAAAAAATACATCATTTTATGACCAACAGTACTTGATGAGGCGTGATATAGTTATTAAGAGTACATACCTGCCCCCGACAATTTTATGTTTCTTACTTTGTCGACTTAACTAAGAGACACATAGACGCTGCGTTGTAGGTTTCTCGGAATTCTCCCTATCTAGGTTTTTTAAAGCTAACTAGATTGCGACATCACGCCATGGGTTTTTCTAGAAGAGAATTCTTGCTAAATCTTAACACCTGCTTATTTCCAAATTTCCACCTCTCTGCATTGGGTTGAGGGGCCTCGATTCAATTGCAAAACTAGCGCTTTTCTCTTCTTGAGCCTATTTTTCAAACAACTAGAGAGAACTAGAGATGATTAACCCTTAGAGTTTTCAAGCAAGCTAATGTTGAGACTGTAGCCGTTTCCTTTTCCGAGTAAAAATGAAATCAGATCCGTCTATATATATTTTTTAGCAAGCTGTCTCTCAAGTCTTGCCTGGAAATTAATTAGTAGAATGAGTGCGTTGGACAAGATAGTGGTTGGCGAACTCTACGATGCTAATTTTGACCGAGACATTGTCGAATTGCGCAAACATGCTAAAATAAAGTTACATGTATTCAATAACTTAAGTCCTGCGGAAGAGATTAAGAAAGAACAGCTAACCAGAGGCCTCTTGGGAAGCTAGGGGAAATTTTGTAGTTGAATCTTTCTTCTACTGCAAATACGGCAAAAGATACACATTGGTGATAACGTTGCGATCAATTACAAATCTGGTTATTCTGGACGGTGCAGACGTCCACATCGGAAACCGTGTTTTTATAGCTCCCTATGTTGGTTTATACACTGCGGGCCACCCAATAGATACACTAAGACGTGAACAAGGACTTCAGTACGCCATGCTTATAATAATTGAGAATATCGTGTAGATTGGATCCGGTGCTCCTATTATTCCTGGAGTGAATGTTGGGAGATTTTTTGTTTAGCTGCAGAAAGTGTGGTGATAGGAGAAACCCCTGCAAAGGAACTATTAATAGTACACTATTGGCTTTTTGAACCTTTATCTCAACAGGATATCGGTGAGGTTGTTCGCAACGGCATCAATGCATATAACATATCATTGTATTGATTATCACTGAATTGGCAAACTAATACTTCCATGATCTTTCTAAGTACAAGAAGTGGAGCCTGGACATAGGAAAAGAACCATCAGGGTTGATATAACTATTTGGATGACAAGTTTTGATAAAGAAGTGATCAAGACCGGACTATTTAAGGTCTCAGCCCCCATCCCTCGTATACAGTGGCACTAAAGTAATGTGACTATGCGCACTACTCAACATCAATGCCTGAACCCCAGCATCCTTCTTCGCTATCGCCATGGATAGGCTGAAGCGAATATCGATTTTTGTCACTATGCACTATCCTGTCATAGATCTTATTTCTCGCTACTATCCTATTCTGATCTACTTCATTGACCATTTGACGCTATCTAGCAGTAAATCAAAGTTTCGGACCGTCCTCATACTTCGAAATGATTTTTTGGGATGGCAATAGGGCTTGATCTGTACGCTCGAGACATCCGAACAACCAAGGTGCACTTCTTGTTCACGGTGTGAGGTTCACAATGTGACGCAGGTGGGATATCTTTTTGACAAACACCTTAAAAAGCACTGTAAATAGCATTTTGGCAGTCGAGAACGGCTATATCACTAACGGCGGGTCCTCGTTGAACTTTATATACGGTATCCTAAGTAACCTACGGAATAGTGACGGCTTAAATCACGTAAGCGTCGTAATAAGAAAAGGCGTGATCTCCGAGAACCATTCACGGAGATAAGGACCCATTGGGATAGTACTCGTGTCAATTAGGTAATCACATCTCGAATTAACGTATAAATGCTGTTGCCTGTGCCAAACGAAGTCGAAGACCGACTCACTGCGCGATATCGCAAAGCAACTAAGAAACAAAAGAGTTGCAATCGCAGCCATGATATCTATAATTGGAGTTTTTTCATTCCTTCTATTCGTGATCAGCTTCGCTATTGCCGATGGTATAGCTTACCAAGATATACTTTCCAACATGGTTGTGGGCAATATTGCCGTGAACGACGGCAGTAGCGCTCAACTCGATTATTACAGCGAACAGCCATACAATGCCACTCTTGACGTGTCTATGGCTAGTCTCAACAATGGTGGCGTATTGGCAGATGCCGTTGAGCTGTATAACTATGCAGTAGCGGGCGCCAAATGGGGCGATGCTACGTTCTTCAAGATCTTCATTCAGTATAATGGTCAGGCCCACAACTATTTAACTCTCCGTGACGTGGCGCTCGACTTGTCTACCCTGGCTGCCGGCAACCAGACCGTCATCGATGCTTGGGCGGACACTACTACCAATGAGAAGCTGGCAGCATTGTACGGTAGCCTTCCAAAGTATAGCGCGTGATTGATAATAGACAAAGCTTTCTAGCATCGGGTGATGGTACGCATGTACTTCCCAGTGGATGGTGTCGTAGTACGTATAACCATACTCTTGTCACTTGCGCTAGCCCTCTTCCACGCTGTGCATTGCGCGGAAGCAAGGCGCAAGCTTCCTGTACGAAAATTCAATAATATAAACATGGGCACCATAAGCAAATCCAAAAATCATATGAACAGACTTTGATATCAAAGAGATCTGAAGCCGTTGGAATCGAAGTGATCGTACATATCACATGCCGAGTGGTGCCGTGCGAGTCACGATGCTTGCACTATAAGCATAAAGAAACTAGCTACTAACAACGAGTTGGATGCGATTTGCTGCATAAAACTAATTTGTTGGGTCACAAATCGTGATTAATGTTCCACTCACCGCGACCTCCTTCTATGTCTAAGTACCTTTGTGAACCAAAGAAAAATACGTAATTGCATGGCGATGGAAATTGTTGTTTCAGAGCACAAAGCTTACTCCTTCTCATTGTGACGTTCAACGAATAGAATTTTATTGAGCAAATAAAAATGCTCAAGTGCCTGATTTAAAAGTGAACATTGAGGCATATTTGTGTCAGTGGTAGCTAGCTTGCTGGACTGGTCATTCAAGTTGTTAATGGTTATCCAATTGTTTCGTATTAGGATATTGAATTCACTTTATATCTCATTAGCTCTCTCGGTCTCGTTCCTGGGTATAGTAATTGTATATTGCGGTAAGCCACGGCAGTATTTACTTTCGCTGTCTTCCTATCAGTGCTCTGATCGGCTGATTTAGCTTTCTTCCTGACGCTGGCATGTTAACCCCGCCTGTCCTTGCTATTTCTGTCGTACCAATTAAACGTGCGGAGGCAATATATATTGGTTAGTTATATAAGGGATTCGTCAATCATGGAAATTTATTGGGATCTGCGAGTTATTGCTTTATTAGCGTTAACGGCATAATGAAGTAGAATCAAATAGGAACATAATGGGAATCAAGAACCATGACATAATGGTACAAAGTGATTCCCAGAAAATCGTCGGTCGCTGAAACATGTCGAATTCCGCAAAAAGGGCCGCACGATACTCTGAAAGAGTCAGATAATTGTATGATTATCGTTGGACATTTCCTGGTATATTATGCAATATAAATACGACTAATCATACAAAGTGATACATTGTACAGTTGTTCATTTTCAAAACGATTTTAAAGGCGTGCGACAAGACATAGACATAAATTCCCAGATTTTCTGTAAATGGAAATGGAAAGACATTAAAGATCGGCTTCGCTAACAGTGGAGCACGATGCTATTCGATCAAACGCAGGATAAGTACCTTTCATGCCGTATTGCATACCTTACATGAGATTACATAGAAGTGCATATACACATAGGGCATGTGACAAGATATCGTTACCAAAATTCCTGTCAGTGTGCTCAACATGAAAATGAATATTGCCATTTGATTTCGGGGAATAATAGCTGAGATTGGTTTCTACGGACCAGCTTCCAAGACCTAGAGATCGCTTATGAAATTGTAAAAGTTCATAGTTTAGTATTCTTTTATAGTAATGAAGCGTCAGCAGAGTAAATTATCCGTGATGTTCTGTTTGAGATCATGATCTCGATTCTGAAGAATCATCGGTATTTATACATTTCTTCGTCAATTGGATGCGCCTGTTTAATCAATGCATGTAAGAATATATGAGGAAGCGCGAAGGAGGACTGGCATCGGGTACTGAATGAGTGATCTTCTCGGACTCGAAATGGGTGCAATTGTGCATTGCAGATCTTGGAATATATAATGCATTCATGATGACACCGTTGTTATCAATGGTTTACTCGTTATTCCGATGCTGCTAAAAACCTCGTATTCAAATATAGAGCTGGAAGTTGTGATTACGAATGTCCGCTTGCGACCACCCGATGTACTGTCTATTCTACCAATACTGCAAGAGTTCCAAGTAGAGGAAAAGAGCGGTTTGTTTTCGAGAGAAAAGCCCTTTGAGTTTCTCAGGCTCTTTAGTTCACACTAGCAGTTTCTTAATATCTGACATATAAAAATGGGGTGTATACTAGCAACACGGGGATATTATTGCCGCAGAGGTATGCCAAAGCAGGTCCATTATTTACGATGTTTGCCAACAAGCAAGGCGCCTGGATACGAGCAAGCTTTTCTGCTTCCTGTTTTTTTTCACGAAGTATCACTGGTGTGAGACATGATTAGAGCACTTCGCTCCCTCATACTGCGGTAGTTTTTAGTAAGCATCTTCTGCCCCCCCAAGGTCTCTTACAAAGACTTATCGCACTTTCTAACTAACCGCTTATCGTTTATCGTCAAACTAGTCTCCCAACGATTATTCATTAACGCTTGCAGGTAGTATCTGTTGTAAAAATTCTGAAAAAGCGCATTGCCTCTAGATTTGAATTAGGTAACGCTACTGAGCATTGGAATTATCTTGCGACAATGATCGTTTCACTTAATGGAACGTCGATCAGTGCTGATGCGGGTGATACTTGTGTCTAGTAATGAGATGGCCAATTTCATCGATTATTCTTGTCATCTCTAGCATATTATATATATTTTTGGATTGCGAAGGAAACTATTTTAGGTGCCTTGTTGAGGTATGCAAAGCTTTGGACGTTTTGACCCTCAATTGCTAGACGAAAGAAGCAACTGCCTGGTTACCGACATACGACTCCATGGAACACATTTACAAAGTAGGTCATGATGCATCAGAGGGATTCAAGGTCCCCGAATTATTTCTGCGTTGTGAAAACAAGTGTCTTTGATGATTTTTTACTTCTAGGCCCACACGACAGAGCATTAGTGCTCGCATAAATAAGAATTACTAGCTTCTCTAGCCTAAACTATTTCCGTGACGTTTGTTCGAACACAGCGTACTATTCATTTATATTTTTGAAATTAAGATCCAAAACACGCGAAATCTATGAGTTATAAGCACAGATCATGCTGCCGAATATATCAGAGCATCGGAGTTGTTCAGAAGACACATCTTCAGAAATTGTGAGTCTGTGAGCGCACAGACTTAGATGAATGTGCCACTGGGGTCAATCGACTTGCCCGACGTAAAGGTTTGCTCGTTTGTTCTGTACGAAGCAAGGATCGACGGCTCCCGAGCTGAAGCGTTACAATGAAAGCTAGATATTTGGCTAAATCAGTCTAAACTACAAGTTGAAAAGACGCCGATACTGAGCGGCGCTCCCGGTTTCCCCGTCTATTCAAATTGGCAATGCTTTATTTTACCCGAAGCTCTCCCCTAGCAACCGAGAACGAACCATGTCAGTAATGCGAAAAGACCGATGGGAGTAAAAACATCAATTTTTATGAGCTCCGAGTCAAGTATCAGCACTTCAACTCCTACCACGACAGCGGAGCAACAAAAAAATCTAAGAAATATCTAAAATACGCGCCTGCAATGGTCAGTGGGAGAATGGCTCTCGGATAGACTAGTAAGAGTTTATCATACAAGTTTTCGGAATGCAGGAGTTTAATTTCAA
Source organism: Lachancea nothofagi CBS 11611 (assembly GCA_900074755.1). NCBI lineage: Eukaryota > Fungi > Ascomycota > Saccharomycetes > Saccharomycetales > Saccharomycetaceae > Lachancea > Lachancea nothofagi. Next base: position 858,184 of record LT598450.1, on the reverse strand, counting down.
ATGCTTACGAAGATACTGTTCGAATAGGGTCTGGAAACGACAATATGTGTGTCGCAGAGCAGCCGGGGTGTTTAATAAGCCAAGCAAGGTGAATGATCCGGATGTAAAGGACTCTGCGTTAGAATAAATCTGGGCTTAACCATAGGTTCAAGAAACTGACAAATGAAACACATATTTTTGGATGATATTCTCAGATTCGAACTGCAATGCACGCTCCGCCACATAAAAATACCTGCAGAGACCCAGACGCAACAACCCGCAACTCACAAACGCTTATCGGGGAGTAAATAAACACATGAAGTGAGCTTTGAAAACTTTGGTAGTGAGAATTGACGATTCGAGTGATACATATAGTGCATGAGGCTGTTACCTAATCTTTGGTTAAGTAACCTACGCCCGGATTATTAAGCTTGACAAGTGGAAAAAAAAATCTGTTTAACGACTTAGCGCTAAGACGTGCCAGTTTTTCAAGGCAAGGAAAGATTCTCTGAATCGAAGAATTGGAAAGGGTACACCCTACCATATGAGCTAATGAAAATATGACGGCATAATACACATGCTAGATCCAGAAGGAGTGTATCTAGGTTTTTGTGAGTGGCAAGGCGATTGCCGAAATAAGAAAACGCTTGAGAACTTGCCACACTTGGATTTTTCTCCTTAGCGCTGTTCATTCTTCATCAACGATCTATGCAAATGAACAAACTAAACTCCTAGAAGTTGGATGGCCGGCGCTTTCCGGTTGTCTATATCAGTGCCTGTTGAATCCTACACTGGAGTTAATCCAGCTTCGCACTTTGAGGCTGTTGGTGATACGTCCGCATGCAAAGTATCAGGAAGCTATAGGCTCTGCGCGCCTGCAGTCTTTCTCTGGTAAGAATTGGACCGAGGTAGTTACGCTCGAGGCTGGTGTGTCTAGCTTGATGTGGTGACAACCGTCAAGCCATCAACGGACTCGCCATTTGTTACATGAACCTAGCGCGCCACCCAGCGGCCAGTTTGCAGTGTAAGGAGCCTGGCTTCATTACAACTGAAGACAGAAAAACATGTCTCTCAATTCCTAACGCCGGGAGGCAGATGCTACCTCGTGCAAGTCAGAGAGCATACAAGCCCGCCAAAAACCATTCGTACAGATTTTGAGAGTTCTTCACGTAGTGAAAGTCATAGAGCCCGGTATAATACTGACCTCTACGAAATACGACCTCAAAGGCGTCACTCAACCGACCCGGAATGGTAACTGCCATCGACTACTATCTTTCTTCAATGTCTTTACTATCTCAATTTGGAGTAAGCCGTTGCGGTGCGTATGCACGCTATTAGGTAGCTCAAAAAAAAGTGCATAAGCCGTTATTTTGCAACATCATCGAGTTGCGCTTTTTTCGCTGCGAGAAGAACGAAAATGCGCTCTCAATAAGCCTCGAGAAATGCACCAGTGCGAAAATCGTTGTTGTTGATAAGGACAACCGTTAGTCGAGCGTTGGAACCTCGAAGTTTTGCCGTTGCAAAGAAAACATAGCCGTTCCACTGTGAAGTACCAATTTCATCCACAGTACTTCTGTGAAGCCTCATGACATCCAGTAACTGCATGCTAAAATATTCACGGAGAACAGACGTCAGCCGGACTTGATGCGTGCAGCACTTTATAGTTTCGTGTGTCTGACGTCCTGAACCGTCATTGATACAGGAGGCCGGCACTGCATAGTCCAACACTATGCATTATGTAGGCACCCTACAACACTATAAAGGCGCTCAAGGTAGAAAAATTACGTTCAGTTTGCGGCTGCAAGTTACTATTACAGGCAAGTTCAGTGCTTTCACATTTTTTTGGGTTTGGGCTCTTGCACGTTTATCGAATTCAAGGCCTTGAAAGCATTGCATCCTGCATGCTCCGGATGTTTCCCACACCCAACGAGAGAAGTTCTACATGCTCCCCAGAGCTCACTGCATGAAAGAAAAAAAACTGGGCGGTAGAGTCCGAAGTCGCTCTGGCTAGGTATACATGACGAAACCAGACTATTCCTGAACTGTGCGTGCTCAAAAGTTCTACTGTAAGGCCTTTTGTTGACTTGTTGTCTTACAGTTTTTAAAAGCGCCACGCCCATACAAGTGAGTGCCGGACAACTGTTGCGAGCTGTTACCTCATTGCATACCAAGGATACCCAATATTTTTCTTTCGGACCTGCGATGCACGACACGCATCATATTCCAAGGCGCGGGCGGCAATTTAGACTGTTGCCAATGTTATCAATTCAGACCCAATGTTTTGTCGCGGATACAGTGCCAAATACCTTCAGCGGCCCTTTGCAAGAGAATCCATTGGCTATTGGTAGATTTCGTGTACCAAAGATTTACATCGCCCCTGCTTTTCAAGATAGCTGGAGAGTGTCAACCCACTGCAACGATTCTGGAAGAGCAAATTTGAGATATAAAAAAGGCCAGCACGGGCGACAATGACCCAGTCCTTCTGTTAAAGCTGGTAAATAATCCTCAACAACAATTCGCTCGCTTTTTCCTGGCCCCAACCCTTTAATAAATCCTGTGTGTTACACAGTAACCAAATTCAGAATCTCGACTCTGAATCCAAATTTGTTTGTTTCGCCCGACCCTAGCCATGTTCGCACCGGCTCGTGCTCTCCTTGCCGTGTCCTATGTCATTCTGCTAGCTCAAACGGCGTTAGCTGCCACTGTCGGCTCCTGTAATCCACCAAGCTCTCCGTCCTCGAACGGATTTATGGCCAGGTTCTACCCATATAGCCTTGGCACGATTTTAGATCCGTTGTCATACCTCATGTGCGACTACAGAAGTACTACACTTCTTTACACTTCTACAGGCAATACGAATCCGTCCTTTACTTTCAACCCGGGCCTATCACTTCAGGTAGACCTTTTGGGCTTTCCTTTGACTACCAACTTTTTTACGCTGGAGCTAACTGGTTACTTTGTTCCACCAACCACCGGCAGCTACACGTTCAATGTCGGAAATCTCGGGGATAGCGCACTATTTATGTTTGGTTCACCTTCCGCTTTCCAATGCTGTCAATCCACTTCCTCCAGCTGCTCCACAAGCGGTGTTGCAATCAATGCCATGAGCCCGCTGAGCTCACTGCTGGGCCCACGAACATACACCGTGCAACTAACCCAGGGTGCTAAATACCCCATCAGGCTAACATTTGGCAGCGTGGGCATTGTTGGCTCTCTTTCCTTGACTTTCACAGATCCATCAGGTGTGACGCATACGTCCTTCAGTGGGTATGTCAGCAACTACGCGGATGGCCAAAGTTCTTGCCCATACCAGACCTCTTCAACTTCAGGCACAAGTGGCTCTTCTACAGGATCTGGCTCTAGCGGATCTCTCACAAGCTCAACACCAAGTGGATCTTCCACTGGATCTGGCACTAGCGGTTCTTCAACAAGCTCAGCACCAAGTGGCTCTTCTACAGAATCTGGCTCTAGCGGATCTCTCACAAGCTCAGTACCAAGTGGATCTTCCACTGGATCTGGCACTAGCGGTTCTTCAACAAGCTCAGCACCAAGTGGCTCTTCTACAGAATCTGGCTCTAGCGGATCTCTCACAAGCTCAGCACCAAGTGGATTTTCCACTGGATCTGGTTCCAGCGGTTCTTCAACAAGCTCAGCACCAAGTGGATCTTCTACAGGATCTGGCTCTAGCGGCTCTAGCGATTCTTTAACAAGCTCAGCACCAAGTGGCTCTTCTACAGGATCTGGCACTAGCGGATCTTCGACAGGACCAAGTGGCTCTGCTACAGGATCTGGTTTGAGTGGCTCCTCTACAGGATCTGGCTCTAGCGGATCTCTAACAAGTTCAGCACCAAGTGGATCTTCTACAGGATCTGGTTCCAGCGGTCCTTCAACAAGCTCAGCACCAAGTGGATCTTCTACAGGATCTGGCTCTAGCGGCTCTAGCGATTCTTTAACAAGCTCAGCACCAAGTGGCTCTTCTACAGGATCTGGCACTAGCGGATCTTCGACAGGACCAAGTGGCTATGCTACAGGATCTGGGTTCAGGTGGCTCTTCTGCGGCCTCAGGCTCGAGCGGTTCTTCAACTAGCTCAGGTTCAAGTGGCTCTTCACGGCCTCNGGCTCGAGCGGTTCTTCAA